>NQII01009758.1:23173-45623 GCA_002778355.1 Clitarchus hookeri | reverse complement strand
TTTCTGTATTATTATGCCTGCTTTATGATCTTGCTTCTGACTACTGTTAAGTTGAATGTATGCTGCACGTTTTGTATAGGGTCGACTTTATTTCGGTAGCAGCATAACCAAAACTCTTTATACTTGATATCTCAGTATTTATTGCCTTTTTTAAATTTTCTTTTCCAAATGATTACTTTAGCTAATCGCAACCCCAAAACTTGTTTATAGTTAACATTTATTTTTTATTTTTGGCTTTGTCTTAGAAAATATTAAGAAAAACAATTACACTTAGAATATCATTTGATAACAAGCGTAGCTACTAGCGCATTTCAAATTTCCCTTTATGGTGGAAAATTATTTACTTGTCGGGATTCGCCTCATGGGACTTTCAAACTTAAAAATGTTACCTCCTCTGATGTAAGCCTACTCTTTTCGGTACGGTTGAGCAATTCCAAGCTATATAATTTTGGAAGATATTACATTACACTTAATTTAATATTTCTCTCCTAGAGCTGACAAGTTTTTGATACTAAATATTAAATTTATTAATAGAATAGTTTAATAAAAATTATTACACAATATCCAGTGAGTTTTTAAAAGTTCTGCAAACGTTTCATTTCATAACATTTAGGTTAACTATAACAATTTTCCTGCTTGCTGAAGCAAGGGTTAGGGGCGATTTGCACAACGTGCTATCTGAATGATCCAAAACATAAACGTATATCTGTCGTGAATAAAAAATGTTTTATATTAATCAACTCTAATAAATATATCGACAACCTCTGAAGCAGTGCAGACCGTCTTAGCTATCCGAAAAACTTTTTATGCACAATGGAAGAACAAAATGAGCTCATTTCCTATTATTTACGCAGCTTGGAGAATTTTTTACCACCCATTCACTAAGCCGAGTTTATCTTCAGTGTCGAACATTTCATTCGAGGTTTCGTACCCGGTTTTGCGACAGGATGATCTGTGAACAAACGATTCGAAGAGATGAGCTAGCAAGTACCTGGGCTCGGAGCTGTAATTAGAAAATAATATTTAATCAGTTACTGAGATTTGCGCAGTAGAGTTTTAGGAGGAAGGAAGGGGTTAGGGGAATCACAGTTCCGGGACTGTGACCACCAACTGGCGCCGCCGACAAAGGAAGGACGAGCGACAGCGATAATTATTTTTGAGCTAATCTTTTCGCTCGTCCCCCACTCTCCCCCGTGAAAACCACTACTTTGCTCCACCGCGTCCTGGGTGCCTCACCCCTCTCTCCCACGAACAGGTGGCGCCGAGCCCACATCAAAGCGAGGTGGCAATATGAAACGAGTCCGAATAGTTAGCAGTTTTATCCGGCCGGACAAAGCCGCCGTGATGATGCGAGCCACCTTTGGGGCGAGAGCGGACTAAGTGCACTCCAGAGATGGTGCCATCGTTCCCACCCCACCGTTTGTACGGGCCGCGGTGGTGTAGTGGTTAGACTACCCGCCTCCCATTGAGGCCAACTGGGTTCGATTCGTGGCGGGGTCACCCTCCGAATCTTCGCATGTGGGAATCGTGCCAGACCATGCCGCTAGTCGGCGGGTTTTCTCGGGGATCTCCCGTTTCCCCGCCCTTGCATTCCGGCGATGCTCCATACTCATCTCGCTTCACCCTCATCAGCTGTCAAGACCTCGATGGTTAGAGCCACCCAAATTTCTTCACTCACTCACCCCACTGCCAGCAAGCTGCGGAAAATCAGCCCATTTCAAGGTCTGGGTGGAGAGTTCTCACGGGTCCCACCTTTCTACAAGTGTTTACTCGTAACACATGAGCTTTTACGGCTATATCCAAATCGCTCACCACTTGCCTCATCGCCTCTACGTACAAGGCGCCCAACGGGCGTAATATTTCCGTGGGTGACTCNCCAAATCGCTCACCACTTGCCTCATCGCCTCTACGTACAAGGCGCCCAACGGGCGTAATATTTCCGTGGGTGACTCGCCTGTACTTTAATTTGAGAACATATCCTATATATTTATACGAACTCACTGCTTTGTCCCACGCGAGCGAGTGGAAGTGAAGAACAGAGCAATTATATGATAGCGGCGGCGTCAAGTCAAATGAATGTTTACGAAGCGTGCCTGTTATGCCTATCATGGCACGTGCCACTACCTTCCTTGGGTATCTGGTGTTTTTGAGACATCTTAAGAATGCTCTGGATTACTAACCTCGTGTCTCTCAGCTAGACTCGAGATGCGGCGAACCTTTCACGTCAAGGCCAGTGGCTATAATAAGCGTTTCGGTCCTTTGAGCTGCCAGTTGTTGATTGGATCAATTTCAGCTATAGACGACTAGCGAGGAGAGAAGCACGCGGAGAGAGAAGTGGCCNCGGTCCTTTGAGCTGCCAGTTGTTGATTGGATCAATTTCAGCTATAGACGACTAGCGAGGAGAGAAGCACGCGGAGAGAGAAGTGGCCAGTGGGAGGAAAATCGATGACTGCGAACATCAGAGCAGCGAAGAGTACGACTGCAGACTGGACTATTGGACTGGATGCGTTAGTGAACGACATTAAAAATGATGGCANAGAGCAGCGAAGAGTACGACTGCAGACTGGACTATTGGACTGGATGCGTTAGTGAACGACATTAAAAATGATGGCAACAGATAGACTGAGCGTGTGTTAATTATGATTATGAGTTATTTGACAATAACCAAACAGAGACCTAAAGAAGGACGTAAATTAGAGTTGAAATGTACATTAATTTTGAGCTCACTGTGAAATAAAAAGAGTAATACTAGAGACAGATATTTTAATGCTGTTAATAATAGCTGTGTGAATAAATTAGAAATCAAATTTAGTTATTTTATTTTTATTAAGAACACTGTCCCTCATGAACTTAGATACGCCCCTCAGGCATCTTGTAACAATATTTTATGGCACGCTTATAAAGGCAAGAGTATGACGCGTGACTAAAGAAAACTCTGAACGATCTATACAGAAAATTTAGCAGCTAAAATGGATTCTGAAAACCTCCGTTTTAACCATTTTCAAACCCCCAAAAAAAAAAAAAATAACCGTTCACGTGGACATGAGAACTTGAAACTTTTCTTCGGACACGAAATGTTTCTTAAGTGTTTTCCGTGTTCAGGCCCTATTTCAAAATATCCTAGCGTTTTTAAATGATGGGTTTTCTACCAAATCTACGCAAAGCTCATTAAGCATCAGTCAGGCTAAGCCCTTAACCCTTTCATGCCCATTGTAGACAATCGTCAACATGTTGCACAGGAATCTTGTATATGACCGGCACTGTACTCTGCGAGGCTCAGTCGCAATGATATTCCCTGTGGCAAACTGATTCCTAAACTGTGCTACCGTCTATTTTGTGATTGGTTCACATCACTTTCACCGTTCACAAAGCGTATAGCTTATTGGTTGTGTTAGCCAAACAAGTTCTTTGCCAGCTTAAAAACAGTACGTATCAAAAAATTTCTAATTTACCACATTATAAATTATAGATTAATATGGGGAGGAAAGGGTCAAGAATACAGCGGCGAAACAACCGCTTATACCACGAAATCCAGCCGCACACGCTAGAAATATGACGTCGCTCTCCAGTCACACGAGGGAACGTCGTCTCCCAGTATTTGAAATGTATATATTTAAAGACATTCCAATGTAATCTGTAGCTTGTTTAGCTGAGTTTGCTCGGGAGGAAAAGATCTCGTTTAGAATCTCGCACGGGTTTTTCAACGGGGTTTTTCAAATACTATTATGTTAACGGAAACTGTGTAATGTACGCAGAGCCAAACAAATCTTTAGTTGTACCAACCGAATAAGACAGACAAAATTATTTGGTTTCAGCAACAGAATGTTTCATTGTCCCTATACAAACAATTAATTTGTTAGCTGAAATAAAATCTTTCTCTGAATGCACAGCGAAATTTTCGCAGCATGCGGTAGCCACTCAGACACAAAACTGTCCCCAGAGGCTCGCACAGCCAATCAGTGAAGAGGTGCGCCCAACATCAAAGGAACAGCCACTCTTTTCTGCCTCTGTAGACGTATCTTCTCGTTGGGCTCGATTCCGACGCCGTATAAGCAAGTGCAAAGGAACAAAATGGCGAGGCGGAATCACTGGCGCTCCGGAAACGGGTCTCGTGTCTATAGTCCATTCACGGTTGCTTCCAACTTATCAGAAGCCTTGCTATAGTTTTACTTCTAAGAGCTTCCCATAACTCAATTAAACAAAGCTTAACCAGGTATAGAAAATTACACCAGAGGGACAACGCACGGCATTCTATCGCTCTCACCGTAATAATATTTTGCATAAGAACGTTTTCTTACTAGGCATTACCAACACGCATATTTTCTCTTCATTTATATTATTATAAATTATAGAATTGCAATTCAACCAAAAATAAGGTACCTTTACTTTAACACAAGTATAAATCACTTTTGATACATGAAACATTCTGAAAAAACCAAACACGCAATGCATGAGGTGTTTTTTCAAAGGTTTGATTCGTATAAGTTTCAAAAATTNCTTCCCATAACTCAATTAAACAAAGCTTAACCAGGTATAGAAAATTACACCAGAGGGACAACGCACGGCATTCTATAGCTCTTACCGTAATAATATTTTGCATAAGAACGTTTTCTTACTAGGCATTACCAACTCGCATATTTTCTCTTCATTTATATTATTATAAATTATAGAATTGCAATTCAACCAAAAATAAGGTACCTTTACTTTAACACAAGTATAAATCACTTTTGATACATGACACATTCTGAAAAAACCAAACACGCAATGCATGAGGTGTTTTTTCAAAGGTTTGATTCGTATAAGTTTCAAAAATTNCACATTCTGAAAAAACCAAACACGCAATGCATGAGGTGTTTTTTCAAAGGTTTGATTCGTATAAGTTTCAAAAATTTATTTTGGAACATAATTCGTTTCAGCTGGAGTGATTTTTGAAGTGGCAGGAGTGTCATGTTCGCAATTATTTTCAAATCCGACACTTTGTTTACCTGCGTTAAAGCTTTTAATTCCAAATAGTTTGACTTTAAATTTTATCTTAAAAGTAAAAACTAAAGTACGGGTAAACAGTAAACAGACTTACCAAGCAAATATTTTCATGACGTTATAACAATATGAACAATTACTTCGAGCTGTATGCTAATGTATTAAATACTTTAGGTCAGTTTTTAAATCTGTATCAAAGATGACATAACTTAAAAATTCCTATGGATTGTTTAGTTTACTTTTGAAAAGTAATTCACCTCTATTAAAACACAATTTTTTTGGACATTTATTTCAAATATCAGCGAAGAAAAATGCAATATGCAAAAATCGTGGAAAATAATTGAAGTCTCTTGAACGCCCTTAATCTACAACTACGCAATATACAAAATTTGTCTTCAATCTGATACAAATATTACATCGGTATTACGAGCCACCGGAGTTATGCGGAGCGACTTTGTGCGGTTATTCTACCAGGCCCACGCGACGCGCGAGATACTCATGCCGGTTTTGAATAACTGATGGCTGATACCGCTTGCAGTTGGGGAGCTTTTCATTCCGTCATTACGCTTGCCCGTAATTTTCACCCATGCCTAATGAGACTTTTGTTCCGACTTTCCATTAGTCGTCGCCGCCGGTGCAGGGGCNACTAGGTTCCGGTCGTCCACATCACTTCCCCTCCCACAGCACAATCATAACACACACGCATGCGCACAAATGCAATTCTCTTCGCGGCAGAAGTGCCCACTCCCCCGTGTTTCTCCTCCCCCCTCCCTTTCTCTGGCTGTGAAAACCACCAATATCGGAATTTGGTAAAAAAAATTTCATTAAGTTTTATAGCGGACGAAGCTCTGAAGCTGAAGAGCTCGTTGTAACTTCCGTCGTGCGCTCTCGCGAAGGCTGGTGCATCAAAGTGGTTTGAATTTAATAATGATCTAATCTTTATTTACTGGTGAGCGCAAAGGGCTGATCGAGGAACTGCGCACGAGCTTGCCTCGAATGGGCATTGAAAACCGTTTGGGAAGGGGAGGAGCCTGGGACACCCACAGTTCAGCCGGACAGGGTCGAAAGCACGACCTCAGAAACGCAAGTCAGACGCACTATGACGTTACCTGATGCCGTCCCAGTTTCGAAATTCTAGGTGGTTAATGATTACGCACGAGCTCTCTTCGGGAAGATCGCCTCGTTGCGGTCGACATCAAAGACAACCCAACCCTCTGGCGCGCCTGAGCGACGGAGTTCCATCACTTCGACTCCAGATCTAGGAGCCGCTACCCATTCCTGCTCGTGTTCAGCTTTGTGGTAGGTCACGGCAGCTCAGTTTGCACGGGAGACGACTTCCGTGACAGGTCACAAGAAATAAATATTTATGGATCGTTCAAGGGTTTTTACGATACATAAATTCACGCCGAATACTTTCATTCTATCATGCATAGAGTTACGGAAATGTCGCGAATTTATTTAATGACAGGCTGTCTTCAACATCTTGGGCATTCGAGTCTGTGCTTATATTGGACTGCAGTTTGTTATTTACAGTCCAGAAGACTATTGGTGAATAACGCGCCTGCAGGGAAAGAAATACCGAGCCAAGTGCTTACCGATCTGGAGTTAAACCGAGGCAACAGCAAATAAGCAGCTAACTCAAGCTCGAGAATACAAAGGATTGTGGAATCTAGCGCGTTTCCAAATGAATATGCGAAATTCCCAGGTATATATTCATAGAGTATATTTAAAAAAATTACAGGAAGAAATCAAGAAAGAGATATAGTAAAAACTTGTTTTACCTCCTTGCTATGCAATATTTTAATGAGTGTAAGCTCTTCACTAAGCACTTTTGAAAGCATTGCTTAGGATCTACTTATCTGCCTATTTTGTAGTCTTCCGTATTATGTAGGTACATTTAACATTTCCAAAGGCGTCATTTCTTTATTCATCGGCCATACAAGAGAAACCTTGTCCCCAACCCTAAATTACGTATTCCATTGTGAATATAAAAGGGAACACGAACTTCAGTGGTCATTAATTTCAACATTACACCAGCAGCACAACGCCGTGCCTTAGAACTGTTTCTATTAAATCGCTGCAAACCTAACTGGAAATCTGTACGACAGTGTGTTAAGTAATATATGTGTTACTACGAGCTGTAATGTTTTTATATGGCTGAGTACCAAATTTTTCATACGCTATTCACGGTAAAGTGAGCACTTTTGAAAGCCCTCTCATTTGGGTTAATAGTCGATAAGTTAATTTTATGTTAGCCTTAGATGTTAACTTCCGAGTGCGGTGGAATCTATACACTGTGTTTATTACTTCCATGGCAATATTTCTTTATAAAGGTGGTTAAAGGATAAAAAATGGCTGAAATAAAAAGTAACTAAGCCTTCAAAAATGATCACTTAAACCATTAACAGCCTATACTTTACCGTGAACAGCCTTGGTATTATTGACAGTTAATATAAAGTTTTTAGCGCGCAGATCGTAAATACTCCAAAGGAATCCGACTGGTCAAAGAACGATTCCATAAGATGTTGGAANCGCGCAGATCGTAAATACTCCAAAGGAATCCGACTGGTCAAAGAACGATTCCATAAGATGTTGGAAATAATGCTTTTTCTTCGGGATTGTCTGTGGCTGCACTTCAAATGCACTCAGGAGGAGCGGCGAGCCTTTGGTGGCAAGAGCCCCTCCCATAAATGTAGTGTCGAACTTGAAATTAAATTGAAGAGCATTCAGCTATGTATCATATTTTATCAATCCCATATCAACATGATTCGAGAGGAGATGGAAATTTNAAATTGAAGAGCATTCAGCTATGTATCATATTTTATCAATCCCATATCAACATGATTCGAGAGGAGATGGAAATTTTAAACTATGAGGGAAATGAGTGTTGCAAGAGTGCCAAGTGATTAATACCTGTCACACGATTCCGTCAAACGTCTGGCTAATCTGAACATTCTTCCTGGAATTTGTTGGTAAATCGTGATGAGGTCATTTCAGTTTTTAAACAATCACCAATAATATTATACTTCTTCTTGCCGGCTGTCAACGAACAAAAAGTGTAATGCAGAAAAAAGCCAGTTTGGAAACGAACACTACACAAATATTTAGAAAGATTTTATTTTAAGTAATTATATTTGCTTTGTTCTGTGTGCCACTATAAATAATTTTCGGCATGATACATTTATGTAAACGTGCGTAGCTTTTTATAGTTATGTAATTATTATCACATAAATCTGTCTCGAATATACAGAAAATTGAATCTGAATTGAAATATGATAACGAGAGGCAAATTTTTAGTTAATCGAAGCTCCTACAAGCTTAAGATTCTGGGCGCACACCTGGCTGTTTCAAATTTAAAACTATCAGGAAGGTAATGTGCAAACTTATCAAATTGTAGCGTACTAGTAAACAAGGTTATCAAAAACGCCTCATACTTTAAGGTCTCGCACCTCGGCGAACAAGACCACGCCATTCTGGTAGCTAAAATAAAATATTCTCTCTTAATATCTCTGCTATTGTCAACATGTTAGTACAGTCAATTCAGAACTTATTAACTTCTACAGAAATCTTTAGAATTGTAAGAAACATACAGATTGGATTGTAAGTTATATTAGAGAAAATTATACATATTTCATACAATAGAAAATATTAATCTTAAATATATTTTTAAAATTACATTAATTATTATAAGAATATTTTAAATATCAACTCAATCGTGAAGCAGAGTAATNTTAAATATATTTTTAAAATTACATTAATTATTATAAGAATATTTTAAATATCAACTCAATCGTGAAGCAGAGTAATTTCTATAATTACTTATTTTTTATGGAATGAAACTTATTCAGGAGTTTTTAAAAATTTATTTCAGATTTTTTACTTATTTCATTAATACGTTCAATTACTATTTACTACAAATAAACCTANGTTTTTAAAAATTTATTTCAGATTTTTTACTTATTTCATTAATACGTTCAATTACTATTTACTACAAATAAACCTACTAGGTACTGATTATTATAACTGTTCTTAGGAAATAATGTGCAAATATTTGTTTCATATTGAAGAGAAGTAATTTTTCTAACTTCCCTGTCTGACAAAGGGTTAAGTAAAAATTTCCTAAAATATCCAAAAATAAGAATGCACCTAAACAGTGATGAGCAAATTATTTCCGTTAATTGATTAATTTATTATTTTATTAATTAACGTTTTAGTTAAAAGTTTTTATATCTAAAATACCTTAGTTATTTAATAATACCTTGGTTATGAAATATAATATTTATATACATTTTATTAATAATATATAATATTATAACATTTTTTATTCCCTTCTCAAATGTATATAAATATTTATATATAAACCTTATTTTCTGAGTATTTTGCTAGTGTGGGTAGTAGATTGTATTAAGTTCTTTATTTACTGTACCGATTTTTTCTTGGTCATTACCATATAAGGAAAACAGCTCCACTTCTACCTAAATAATTAAGTTGTATAGCTCACAGTAGTCAACTAAGTGTTGAATGAAGAGGCCAAATGATTACCACTCTCTTTTATTATCGTAATGATATTCGAGTTCCTCTCATTCATGACACTCGGACCTATCAAAACCGTTTTTAGACATGCTACATGTATTACCAACAAAAGATACCGGATTGAAAAAAATTGCTTTTCAAATTATTTGGAGTAAGGATTGTNTTTGAAAATTGCTTTTCAAATTATTTGGAGTAAGGATTGTATAGCATATGGTAGGTATTTCAAAAAAAATTTTTAACGCTNTACCGGATTGAAAAAAATTGCTTTTCAAATTATTTGGAGTAAGGATTGTATAGCATATGGTAGGTATTTCAAAAAAAAATTTTAACGCTTTACCTTAAAGAATTTTTCATTTCAGGTGTTGCAAAAAAAACCANCTTTACCTTAAAGAATTTTTCATTTCAGGTGTTGCAAAAAAAACCATATCTAGTTTTGGCGAGGTCTTACTAACATATAACACGCAATTCATTGCAGATGCAGTGTTTTATAATAATTTTCTGCGCGTTAGCAGCAGTCATTAGTGCCATCCCCAGAAATACGCTTTCCCTACTAGTTTGTGATTTTGACCGTGTGCAGCACCAACCATGTTCATACTTATTTTGAAGCAGCCTTACTTCAAGTGAACTTCCTTTGAACTGCTGAAATTTTTTNAGCACCAACCATGTTCATACTTATTTTGAAGCAGCCTTACTTCAAGTGAACTTCCTTTGAACTGCTGAAATTTTTTATGTTTGCTCAGCGTTATGAACTGTGTGGAGGAAAAAAATGTGTTGGCGAAAGATTTTGTATGATGACCAAATACACGTCTTATTCATCTCTTACATCCTCGCCGAACTTATTTAACGAATTGTCTCGGGGGTTATAGGCATAATACTNTACACGTCTTATTCATCTCTTACATCCTCGCCGAACTTATTTAACGAATTGTCTCGGGGGTTATAGGCATAATACTATCTCTAACAAAAAATTCGCGGAGTGACTGACACCCCGGTGGTAGGCAGCCAAGCAACACTGCGACGTTTAATAAGTTCGTAGATTGGGGCCTTGAGTGTAGCATGGTTGCCACTTTTTCCAATTGGAAAATTCCCTGACAATTCCCTGATTTACAGACAAAAATAATCTTTATTCCCTGACCTTCTGTTAACATTATTTGCCTTATAAAAACTTTTACACAAAAATTCTTATCTGATCTTACAAAATTGTTCCCAAAATAAGTTGCAAACAAATGCCTAAGCATTTTGTCCACAATCATCAAAATAATTTCATGTAATTCTGGTAGCAGTGCACGATTGATGATAGCACTGCCAAATATAGAATGTGTATCACAGAATACCCTGACATTTAGCTAACTTGTTCAAAATTCCCTAACATTTCCCTGATTTCCCCGGCAGTTATCAAATCCCTGACATTTCTCTGTTTTCTAGGTTTTCCAGATGAGTAGGAACAATGTGTAGGCAACCACACACCACGACGTCCACGAACTTCATTGACTCTACTGCGTATTCTTATAATATAACTTGCGCAACGTATAGTTGTAACATTCTGCTTGTACCTCGAATGCGATACGACATTTATTCCTTTAACTGGAACTGCAACTCCCAAGCAAGACCTATGTTTACACCTTTCTTGGTAAAAGTTACGGCAGATGTGGCAGCGTTTNCTGGAACTGCAACTCCCAAGCAAGACCTATGTTTACACCTTTCTTGGTAAAAGTTACGGCAGATGTGGCAGCGTTTACACACCCAACTTCTCCATAAAAATATGTGACAACATGTTTATTGTATGTTTTCCTCCAACCAGTTCTAATGGTTGCCATTCTTAGTTTCTGTTTTCACGTAAAGGTAAGTCTCGTTATAGAATAGTCCATATTTAAATAATCACAATGTCTGCCACTCCCAGAAATACGTGATTCATCGATATCTTCTCTGGGTTTAGATTAACTACTCACAAGATTTAGTATTTGTAGCTAGCAGAGAAGTTATCAGTTATATATTAGATAGCATGTGAAATGTGTAATCTCTTGATAGGCCATATATGTTGCTCCAGTGGATGGATTTGGTAGGTCAGAGGACCAGGACTGGGGGCTGAGGCACCGAGGCACCGCCGCCATTTTTGATTCCTCCATTTTAGATAACGTCACAGCCCCCATATTAGATCCACCATATTGTTTCCGGCCGCTATCTTATTTTCGGCCACCATTTTGTTNTTGATTCCTCCATTTTAGATAACGTCACAGCCCCCATATTAGATCCACCATATTGTTTCCGGCCGCTATCTTATTTTCGGCCACCATTTTGTTATTGGCCACAATTTTGTTTTTGCATGTGATATATTACTTAACACGTATCTTGTGTTTCGTCTTGCGTAAATCTTTCCCGATATTTGTCCGTGGATATAACGTGAATGTTCCGACATTAAGGGGACTGCCTATAGTATTTTCTGAGGCTCTGTAAACGTTATACTTTCATGAAAATTAAATTAAGGACAACGAACCACTTTCGTGAGCGTATTTCGTAATAATACTCCTATTTNCTGGAACTGCAACTCCCAAGCAAGACCTATGTTTACACCTTTCTTGGTAAAAGTTACGGCAGATGTGGCAGCGTTTGCACACCCAACTTCTCCATAAAAATATGTGACAACATGTTCATTGTATGTTTTCCTCCAACCAGTTCTAATGGTTGCCATTCTTAGTTTCTGTTTTCACGTAAAGGTAAGTCTCGTTATAGAATAGTCCATATTTAAATAATCACAATGTCTGCCACTCCCAGAAATACGTGATTCATCGATATCTTCTCTGGGTTTAGATTAACTACTCACAAGATTTAGTATTTGTAGCTAGCAGAGAAGTTATCAGTTATATATTAGATAGCATGTGAAATGTGTAATCTCTTGATAGGCCATATATGTTGCTCCAGTGGATGGATTTGGTAGGTCAGAGGACCAGGACTGGGGGCTGAGGCACCGAGGCACCGCCGCCATTTTTGATTCCTCCATTTTAGATAACGTCACAGCCCCCATATTAGATCCACCATATTGTTTCCGGCCGCTATCTTATTTTCGGCCACCATTTTGTTATTGGCCACAATTTTGTTTTTGCATGTGATATATTACTTAACACGTATCTTGTGTTTCGTCTTGCGTAAATCTTTCCCGATATTTGTCCGTGGATATAACGTGAATGTTCCGACATTAAGGGGACTGCCTATAGTATTTTCTGAGGCTCTGTAAACGTTATACTTTCATGAAAATTAAATTAAGGACAACGAACCACTTTCGTGAGCGTATTTCGTAATAATACTCCTATTTCATTATTTACATATAAAATATAAGTAACAAATCAATTTATCAAATAAATTAATGATATATTATGATACATTACACAATCAAATNCACATATAAAATATAAGTAACAAATCAATTTATCAAATAAATTAATGATATATTATGATACATTACACAATCAAATAAATGTGGTGATTTTTCAAGAATTCGGGAATATAAATACTTTTCAGACTTTTTGAAAATAATTTATTTTACGTGGATATACTGTATTTGTGTATGCAACACGGTTGAAGTTGGCATTTCAAAACATATCACACCCATAACCGAGTTCTCTAACGTAGCTTAGAACGGTATTTTTCAGAGAAACGATCCTGCCTGCCTGAGATTATTTACTATGCTGGACGCAGCATTTAATTATGTTCCCCCACTTATATATTTTAAAAATATAGATGATGGTACACCTAGGCAGATGTTATGAGCACGATCTTATTTGCTATATGTGTATAAGTTCACAACTTGTACTTACCATAAAGCGAATATAGTTCGGTTACCGACTCCTTTTAGCACGCAGTCTTTTCCTGTGTGGAATGATAAACAGTTCGGGGCACATGTGGTGTAATTTTTAAAGCAGTCTTTATGCTTCTCATTTACATATTTTTGTGCAAGACTAACAATGCAATGGAATCTGGCGGATAACTGTTTCCAATACCTATTGAATGTGTCTGAACTAGGGGCTAAGTTTACTTTTTCAGGTGAAATAATTTGATATTGTTTTGTTCAGAAGAGGAGGTGAGTTGCATCCTTGGTGCCTCGCTACCACACGGTGTCGTCCCGCGCGAGACGAGAGGCCATGCATGCGCTATCTCTGCCGGCGGCGTGAAAGTTCACCGTCGCAGCAATGCGCAGCGTGAGACAAAGCTGCATGGCGTCGCAGTGCACTGAGTTGCTCCTACTCGCTAAACCTGGCCAGCAAATGTCTCGAGATCAATAATTTCTCTATAAAACTGAAATTACGTTCTTGTGACACTATTTGCAATTATGTTTGTATGAAAACTGAGATTATAACTAATAATCCACCGTAGCAAGCCAATNAAGCTGCATGGCGTCGCAGTGCACTGAGTTGCTCCTACTCGCTAAACCTGGCCAGCAAATGTCTCGAGATCAATAACTTCTCTATAAAACTTAAATTACGATCTTGTGACACTATTTGCAATTATGTTTGTATGAAAACTGAGATTATAACTAATAATCCACCGTAGCAAGCCAATANTCTTGTGACACTATTTGCAATTATGTTTGTATGAAAACTGAGATTATAACTAATAATCCACCGTAGCAAGCCAATATTGATTTTTTTTATAAATTAATAAAGTTATTGAAAGTATATTTTATAAAAAAAATAGCTTGGGTTGCATGTTGCTGGGAAGGAGGGGAAGAGCCACTCCTGCCTGTGACGTCGACCGATTTGGTTGTCCGAATTTCGCTTGGTATTTTCCTACTGCTACCATCCCTTCATAGTTTATGAGAAAATAAGTAGGGCGGGAGGGGAAGTCAACCAATAAAAATGCCTGGCCAAAATCGTTACCTCACATTTCACATAGTTTCTGACCAAATAAGTAAAACGGGAAGGAGGGGAAGTTGGCCAGTGAAAATGCTATGGCAACTAGAGGTACTATTTCCCTTGTATCAATCCGCTCATCCCCTTCACTCGACTGCATTATTTAGAGAATGAAGCGTGTTTAAAACTCTCACTCATATATCAGGGCTTCCTGTCTGCATATCTGACTACCCTTCTGCTTCGTCGCCATTTTGCTTTAGTGACAGAGTTTGAGGAATCACAGTCGCCTTCCATTTTGCTTCGAGTTTTTACTCGCGAAGGTGTTTTATGTTTTGAAGTAAACTTTTATTAACTGGTTTAAAAAATTCTTGTAACGAGCTCAATAGTTTTTTTTATTGCAGATTGCTATTTTGAACTATTTGATTGCTGTATATTTTTCGTTGTGTGTACATGAAAAAATGCAGAGTTACTAAGTAGGTTTATTTTATTTTGTGCAGTGATTGACAACCAGTGCGTCAATTCCCCTCACCCAAGGTTCGCGCTTGGTCTTTCAACGAGCAGCGGAGCATTTCAGCACCGACTGCTATTTTGCAACGTGTTGCATATTCTTTTGAAATTTAGTACTAGTGCCATCAAGATAAATTAATAGTTGTGTATTTTGTTCGCGTATATGTTTTTGACACACAATCACCCTTTTATAGGAGTGCATGCGACAGATGCGAAGGTGGGTAATTGAGAAACAAGATGGCGGGAGAAAACAAACTGGTGGCCGGAAACAAGATGATGGGTCCGTCCAAGATGGCGTCTGTGATGTCATCCAAGATGACGGCGCCTCAGTCCCCAGTCCTTGTCCTCTAACCTACCAAATCCATCGACTTACTCCCACCCTTCCTCTTTCTACTTCTCATAAAGCAATCGTAAAATTTCCGTATACTCACGGAAACATTTACGACAATGTGAAGTTAACATACGGAAATGCGATCTTTAATGACGATAAACGGGGTTAAGCTCCGAAAATACAAAATGCGGAAAGTTTTCATAATTCCTATAGTTGCGGGTTTCGGGAACGAACAATGCTGATTCTACACGAAGATTCCTTAGCAATGTGAACAGATAATATTCGGTCCTGTGGTAGAAAATATATCTACGCCAATTAGAATTATTTCTTCAAACGTCAAAAAGTAGCATCAGATACCTGTAACAGTTATCAACACTTGCAAAATTCAAACATTTAAAGAAGTTGGGAGATTTTCCTAGGTGACAATTCTTGAAATAAGCTGTAATTGTAAACTCTTTCTTTTCAAATCAGAAAAACAGGGAAACTAACTAACGAACTTGTGGAGAGGTTCCATAAATTCACGGAAAGTTCTGTGAAGTTTATGGAAATAAATTTTACGGGGAGATTTGGAGAAATTTTTACCATCACCTCCTTACAACGACGGAAAATTATTTATTGATGAAGCGGAATTCAGGGAAGTTGTAATAAGCTTCTGAATATTTACTATAGCCTAAATATGGTTGTTTTCTAAATATGTCGTTTATCACAAGCGTTCTATATTACTTTAACGTTGAAATATATTAATTTCGGTGAAATATAAATTTTACTTGTATTTACGTATCAAATATAATAGTTCATATATTCTTATTACAAATAAAAACAGGGATAATATAGATGTATTGGTAATTCCTAGATAGACACTGTAATTTCCTAGGATTATGTAAGCTATGTTTAAATGTGGCAGAGGAATAGACTGAAAGTTAAACTTTAGAAGGCTTCAGAGAAGTTGGATTTATCAATGAATGGACTAATGTTACGATTTATCTATGAATGAATTATGGTTCTTATTTAGTCTCCACATAATATACAGATATGCTGCCCTTGTAACGACTTCGCAGTGATTGTAGGGTACTAACGCTGAGTAATTTGTACCAGTGTAACGTATCGTTTATCAGTTTAAATAAGTTACATCGATCAAAGTTGAAAATCCAAAAAAAAATCTAATACTCACAAGGTCTAGCACAGCAAATTTACTGAATATTTTTNATCGATCAAAGTTGAAAATCCAAAAAAAAATCTAATACTCACAAGGTCTAGCACAGCAAATTTACTGAATATTTTTAAGTGGAATTCCTTTAAAACAATATTAAATGCCTCAAGGACACATCCACCACAAGAAAGCATTGCAACGGTGATGTAAAAAAAGCATAATTTAAACAATCTTCGCGTGTGTTCTGTTTCTCATAGTTTTAAGCGGTGAATATAGGGTTTTAAGAAAGCAGCCTGTTCATAAAAGATACAGCATTGTCACTATAGTTTAAAACCGTGTTTTACATAGGAATAAAATATCGTAAGCAGAATGCTACTCACAGCGATTTTTGTTGACTTTGACACTTTTCAACGACCACATTTGCATTTCAATTACAAAATTTATGAATAGGTAAAAAAATATATACTTTCATTTCTGTACTGAAAAGAAATTTGTATTGGAAATTCCAAAGTTGTTTTTAAAATTAGAACATACACCACGGCTTACAATCAGACCCATACGATAACTAGGAATTCACCTTAATTGTCACTATCGATCTTACGTATTAGTTTCCTTCACTGCAGTGCGCGTAAAGGCTTGGAGTTAGTTATCACTTACGAATACGTTACTGGCATGTATTACAGCATGTTTCTTTGTTTCTATAGAAAAAGGAGTTCAGTGTTGTCATTCTTGACGTCCGTTTATTTGTTAAACGCAGTCTACAAAATGTCTCACACACTTTGCCCGAAAAATAATTACATCGAAGGATCATTTCAAAAAAATGCAATAAATTAATAATGTGTATTGAAATCGGAATGTCGCATCATATATAAGCATTATCAGGAAATCATTTCACTACAATTGAAATTTTTTTTCAGGTAGAATAATTAATATAATCACTTTAAAAGTACAAGCGTATTTACGAGATAGTTTATTCAGCGTATTTTAGATTGCCTTTGGCAAATATGATGCAGCCTCACAGAATTTATCACATTTATCAGAAAACATTCATTACTACAGCCACTGTTACAGGTGGAGTAACGAGCTACTTACGTATAATTAACACGTAAATGGAACGTTGCTTTTGTGAATGATCTTCAGTTACAGACACCTGCACAAATAAGGTTAGAAGACAGTGGTTTTGACTTCTAAGAATTACATTGTAAAGCCACTGTCTTGATGACTAGTTCTATTTATTCCCTGATAACATTACCAGCATGATACACGTTTTTTTATCTGATACTATTTTGTGTAGACTCACTTACGAAGGTATCACTCATAGTGACTGAGTTTCTTTAGAGTATCGTTTCTGATTATCATAAACTCTGAGGATATTGGGTGGGCACTAGGAAATGTCAATACAACTAGAGCTGCAGTGAAATTTCGATTGNTATCATAAACTCTGAGGATATTGGGTGGGCACTAGGAAATGTCAATACAACTAGAGCTGCAGTGAAATTTCGATTGCTCCACTAACAAAATCTGCCGTATCATGCTTACTTTTCACTCTGACAACTCATGCTTCAAATCGTCATTATGGNATCGATCAAAGTTGAAAATCCAAAAAAAAATCTAATACTCACAAGGTCTAGCACAGCAAATTTACTGAATATTTTTCAGTGGAATTCCTTTAAAACAATATTAAATGCCTCAAGGACACATCCAGCCACAAGAAAGCATTGCAACGGTGATGTAAAAAAAGCATAATTTAAACAATCTTCGCGTGTGTTCTGTTTCTCATAGTTTTAAGCGGCGAATATAGGGTGTTAAGAAAGCAGCCTGTTCATAAAAGATACAGCATTGTCACTATACTTTAAAACCGTGTTTTACATAGGAATAAAATATCGTAAGCAGAATGCTACTCACAGCGATTTTTGTTGACTTTGACACTTTTCAACGACCACATTTGCATTTCAATTACAAAATTTATGAATAGGTAAAAAAATATATACTTTCATTTCTGTACTGAAAAGAAATTTGTATTGGAAATTCCAAAGTTGTTTTTAAAATTAGGACATACACAACGGCTTACAATCAGACCCATACGACAACTGGGCATTCACCTTAATTGTCACTATCGATCTTACGTATTAGTTTCCTTCACTGCAGTGCGTGTAAAGGCTTGGAGTTAGTTATCACTTACGAATACGTTACTGGCATGTATTACAGCATGTTTCTTTGCTTCTATAGAAAAAGGAGTTCAGTGTCGTCATTCTTGACGTCCGTTTATTTGTTAAACGCAGTCTACAAAATGTCTCACACACTTTGCCCGAAAAATAATTACATCGAACGATCATTTCAAAAAAATGCAATAAATTAATAATGTTTATTGAAATCGGAATGTCGCATCTTATATACTCATTATCAGGAAATCATTTCACTACAATTTTAATTTTTTTTCAGGTAGAATAATTAATATAATCACTTTAAAAGTACAAGCGTATTTACGAGATAGTTTATTCAGTGTATTTTAGATTGCCTTTGGCAGATATGATGCAGCCTCACAGAATTTATCACATTTATCAGAAAACATTCATTACTATAGCCACTGTTACAGGTGGAGTAACGAGCTACTTACGTAGAATTAACACGTAAATGGAACGTTGCTTTTGTGAATGATCTTCAGTTACAGACACCTGCACAAATAAGGTTAGAAGACAGCGGTTTTGACTTCTAAGAATTACATTGTAAAGCCACTGTCTTGATGATTAGCTCTATTTATTCCCTGATAACATTACCAGCATGATACACGTTTTTTTATCTGATACTATTTTGTGTAGACTCACTTACGAAGGTATCACTCATAGTGACTGAGTTTCTTTAGAGTATCGTTTCTGATAATCATAAACTCTGAGGATATTGGGTGGGCACTAGGAAATGTCAATACAACTAGAGCTGCAGTGAAATTTCGACTGCTCCACTAACAAAATCTGCCGTATCATGCTTACTTTTCACTCTGACAACTCATGCTTCAAATCGTCATTATGGTTGTAATTATCTTGATGTACCCATGAATTACATGGAAAATTAAAAGAAATTATCTTTAATTATGACCATTGCTGATTTGGGTTACTTAATTTACAAGCCATTTGGTTCTGCTGTCACCTAATGGAGAATTAATCATATATCACGAACATTTGTTGGACACTACTACAGATTTCCTAATACAATTATTCCTTTTTATGATTAAAAACTTACCCACTCATATGAAAATTATAACAAAGCATAACAAAGTTTGGCTATAGATATTTTTACTGACAAGTTGAAACTATTTAAAGCAATGTTTCTTAATATGCTTCGTTTCTATGGATCTCATTGTCCAAGAAATATAAAAAACATTTAAGTATTAAGTAGCTTATCGATCAAAATTCATGTGTTTTCGTTTTGTAGACTCAAATATGCCGAGTTGAAACACAAGATTTTCATTTGAAAATTGTGTCGACGGAAAAATTATGGATATTTTCCATACTCTACAGTTCGAAAATGATATTAAATTCATGAGTATAAAATTGGAGATGAAATCATATGATTTTTATATTCGCAAATAAGGTTTTTTTTTGCATTCATTACAAAAATACCTTCGTGTACTTTTTAGTTTGCCAAAATCTGCGAATAAAATATTTATATATTGCAATATGCCCAGTTAATTAGTTAGAATAAACAGTATATTTTATATACAGTCTTAAATACCAAGGAAACCTGTGTTTTACCAGAAAATTATTTTAAATTACATTGAAATTTTAAGGAAACGTTGAATGATTTCTATTTAACCGTTTTCGATCATAATAAGAGTTATCTCCCTCTTTCGACAAACACGCAACACCATTCCATCAACGTTTGTTTATTACGAAAATCGTCACAGTTACTTGTATGCTGGTTTCAAAAATACGTTTCGTTGCACTCNCCATCAACGTTTGTTTATTACGAAAATCGTCACAGTTACTTGTATGCTGGTTTCAAAAATACGTTTCGTTGCACTCCTTTTTATAATCACTATATTTATATTAGTAATTATGATTTAGTAGAAATGTCTTGAGGAGTACCCGTTCTTGCATTGTACAATTGTTTTTAAAGTTATCTGAAATAATTGTAAAAATAGGGTTTAACATTTTATAAAGAATTTTAAGGACACATGAAATAATAACAAAAATTAAAACTGAAGTATTTACTATTTTGCTTAGTATGAGATGCCTGCGAGTTGTCAAAATTTTTTTTACTATGTCTATGTTATAGGAGAGTGTTTTTAAGCTCGAGTGTTGTAATTTATACAAAAACACAGGAAGCCTACGTATGTTTCCAAATTCACTTCAATTTTGGAGCATATCAATTTTAAAAATGCTTTATTTGCCAGTAATAAAAATCGTTGATTGAAAGAACAATTCCATTGAAAGAAAAACACTGCGAATAGGACTTCCGTAAGCAGCATTCTTTTCCGCCGTATACAGCTGGATCTGCTTGTTGGTTTGATGCATTACAAGAGAGTGAAGAGATCTGGGCGGCTCTTAACGGCGAGATCTTGAGAGCCGACGAGGGCGACCGTGATGAGTATGGAGCGGCGCCGGGGAAACAAGATCCCCCAGGAAAANGATCCCCACTGGTGGAAATCCAGTGACCCGGCCGGGGATTGAGCCCGGTTAGCCTTGGTGGGAAGCGAGCAGGCTCACCGCTCAACCACAGCGGCCCCTTACATGCATTACAATAACGACGAGACGTTCAATTACCCGCAAAGTGTAAGGGGCGTGACTAACTGACAAACACATCTGCAGAACTGAGTGTGGACCAAAGTACTCGTGCAGCGTTTCATACTCTGACTGCTGATTGTGACATGTACTTCTGAAAAAAAAAAAAAGTATTTCACTTGTTATATAAAAACACTTTCTTGCACACAGAATATTTCTCAGATTTTTTATCCTTAAATTGGCAAGCATAATATCAACTTCATGAAACTATGAACCGTGCAATATTGGAACACTTTTGAAAGGATTAGCACGATTGGTGGTCTTAAAATATACGTGAATAGGTCATCATTACATTTCAGGGTAAATTGAAAAGAAATTGCGTGTGCTAAATGTGTTACATTTGACGCACTATAAATTAGAGCGCTTAAAAATAGTGTTGTAAGGCTATTTGTGGTTAGGTGAATCTTTCCATAACCGTTTTGACTGTTTACTTTCATGCGTCGTTTGTAACCAATCGACATTTGTAAAGTTCATACTGGCATCTACCCTACTACATTAGTCCTGCGTCGTATAGGAGGGGGTGGATCCAGTGGGCAAGAAGTCACAGGGAGGATGCTTTCCCCCCTCCCACCAAACTTCTAGCTGCTCTCATTGACATAATACTGTTCTGTGAATGTTTAAAAACATGAAAGAAATAATATCAGANCCATCAACGTTTGTTTATTACGAAAATCGTCACAGTTACTTGTATGCTGGTTTCAAAAATACGTTTCGTTGCACTCATTTTTATAATCACTATATTTATATTAGTAATTATGATTTAGGAGAAATGTCTTGAGGAGTACCCGTTCTTGCATTGTACAATTGTTTTTAAAGTTATCTGAAATAATTGTAAAAATAGGGTTTAACATTTTATAAAGAATTTTAAGGACACATGAAATAATAACAAAAATTAAAACTGAAGTATTTACTATTTTGCTTAGTATGAGATGCCTGCGAGTTGTCAAAATTTTTTTTACTATGTCTATGTTATAGGAGAGTGTTTTTAAGCTCGAGTGTTGTAATTTATACAAAAACACAGGAAGCCTACGTATGTTTCCAAATTCACTTCAATTTTGGAGCATATCAATTTTAAAAATGCTTTATTTGCCAGTAATAAAAATCGTTGATTGAAAGAACAATTCCATTGAAAGAAAAACACTGCGAATAGGACTTCCATAAGCAGCATTATTTTCCGCCGTATACAGCTGGATCTGCTTGTTGGTTTGATGCATTACAAGAGAGTGAAGAGATCTGGGCGGCTCTTAACGGCGAGATCTTGAGAGCCGACGAGGGCGACCGTGATGAGTATGGAGCGGCGCCGGGGAAACAAGATCCCCCAGGAAAA
>NQII01009758.1:0-23159 GCA_002778355.1 Clitarchus hookeri | reverse complement strand
CCGGCCGGGGATTGAGCCCGGTTAGCCTTGGTGGGAAGCGAGCAGGCTCACCGCTCAACCACAGCGGCCCCTTACATGCATTACAATAACGACGAGACGTTCAATTACCCGCAAAGTGTAAGGGACGTGACTAACTGACAAACACATCTGCAGAACTGAGTGTGGACCAAAGTACTCGTGCAGCGTTTCATACTCTGACTGCTGATTGTGACATGTACTTCTGAAAAAAAAAGTATTTCACTTGTTATATAAAAACACTTTCTTGCACACAGAATATTTCTCATATTTTTAATCCTTAAATTGGCAAGAATAATATCAACTTCATAAAATTATTAACCGTGCCATATTGGAACACTTTTGAAAGGATTAGCACGATTGGTGGTCTTAAAATATACGTGAATAGGTCATTACATTTCAGGGTAAATTGAAAAGAAATTGCGTGTGCTAACTGTGTTACATTTGACGCACTATAAATTAGAGCGCTTAAAAATAGTGTTGTAAGGCTATTTGTGGTTAGGTGAATCTTTCCATAACCGTTTTGACTGTTTACTATCATGCGTCGTTTGTAACCAATCGACATTTGTAAAGTTCATACTGGCATCTACCCTACTACATTAGTCCTGCATCGTATAGGAAGGGGTGGATCCAGTGGGCAAGAAGTCACAGGGAGGATGCTTTCCCCCCTCCCCCCAAACTTCTAGCTGCTCTCATTGACATAATACTGTTCTGTGAATGTTTAAAAACATGAAAGAAATAATATCAGANCCCAAACTTCTAGCTGCTCTCATTGACATAATACTGTTCTGTGAATGTTTAAAAACATGAAAGAAATAATATCAGAACTGTTTGAATTAACTATTTTATTTGAGTCAGTTAGTATTGTTACCTAACGTAAATGTGTGAAGAGACACTTCCTAACTCCGATGCCACAAATCGAATGTCTTGACTTGCGTATGCACACTGGGGAAATTATCCTCCGCCCCTCCCCTCCACCCACCAAATCAAAAGTCTCTTTATTCGCTCCAGCTTTCAGTTATAACTGTGAAACGAACAGGAACGTGAATACATTACTGATTTGTCAGTGCTTACCAGTGTAGCCATAAAACAAAAAGAGTGAATGAAATGCGGTGAATTTAGTACTTTTAAATTTAAGATGCATACTATTAACGTGGCGCTGGTGGCACAGAACTACTTTGTCTAAATCGCTGCGGACTTTTCTGGGAGAACTTCTTCTGTCAGCGTGCCGTTTGGATATATGCAGTTAGAGGTTGTTAATTTTTTTTCCCCCGATGTTGGTTTCAAAAAACTCTCAGATAACTGCGGAAGAGCTTAACCTGCCCGAGTGACAGAAGTGAGACACTGCTTATTGAAAGTTGACTAAAGGCGATATGAAAGAAAGAACGTGAGAAACAGATTTGACATCAAAGCTGTAGAAGGTTGCCTCCGGCGAGTTCCAGATGAAGGGAGGGCGAAGCGTACTGCCTTTACAAAACACATGCGCGAACATCACGTTTTCTAAGCCAAACAATAACTATATTTTGTTTTCTGAAAAGGTGGTTTGTAACACAATTAAGCTGTTGCAAAAATTATAACTGGCAGATTACATAAGTTGCTTTCTCATTTCTTTCAATATGAACGCAGTAACGTCGTTTCCAAGTGTAATTTATTACCCAAGCTTCTAATTTTTCACAAGAGTTAGAATATAATTTTGTATTTAAAAAACATTTACCGGAATCTGATGCTCTATAGGATAAATACTTCACTACCTAACCGATGTATGAATATAAGTGGAAGCTATGCAAAATTTCATTACTAAAATATTTGCGGAATATTTAATCAAATGTAATAAAATAAGTTTTATTGCTTTCATAATAGGCATACCCTAATAAATTATTTCCTTTGGCCTTGCTTTTAATATATAGATGGTTGCAAAAATTTTTATTGTAAATATAATTTATAAAGCTCCTTTTCAATTTGATATGCGCATGCCTCCAGGTATAATTCTGTTACAGGTCTATGAAAAGCAGTTTCCATATTTACCTACGCATGTAAAGCTTGGTTATTTCCTAATAAAGGGTCACGATTTTCTTACGCACTGTCGAGTTTTATCTAAAACAGTGCCTTGTTACATAAATATCAAAACGTGATTATATTTTCAAATACATATTGCCCCTAAAACCCACAAAATCCCTATAACTTTTACCTACGTGTTTGCCCCTATAGTTAACAAGTACGTAATCGGAGTTCCAAAACTCATGTTTGTTACACGAAAGGATCTGACAAAGCATAATGTAAAGTAAAATTTACTTTCAGGAGTTGTTTTTATGGTTTTGACGTCTGTGCATTTTATTTAAAGATAATAATTTTGGTTATAGAAGGTTTTTAATTTCACATTTCATTACTTCTACCGTGATATTAACTGGAGAAATTTCGGCGGCTCTTAACATCTAGGTATTGAGAGTCGATGAAGGTGAAGCGATGTGTGTATGGAGCAGCGCTGGAATGAAAGGGCGGTATGTACCCCAGAATAACCGCTGACCAGCGGCATCGTCCGCCGCGATTCCCACATGCGAAAATTCCGGAGCGACCCTGCCGGGAATCGAACCCAGTGGGAGGCGAAAAGTCTGACCACCGTGGGCTCGTATTCTACGGTACAAATAAATGTCTCAACTATAGTGGTAAGACGGAAATGATTGGGAATCATGGCGTCATTCGTGAATGCAGTGAAGCATAGTTTGGAAGCATACGGGTGAAGAAACTATGTAAAGATAATCACGCCATGTCGCTAATATTACATTACATAAATGCTACGGACTACAATGCAAATAAGGTTACTTTCTGTGATAATCATTAACTATATAAACTATTTTGAAAACTTACTTTCTAAATCGCAAATCGTACTAGGAGCGAATGGGCAAAGTGTTATTTCTTATACGTTATACGTCCTTTAGTTAAGTACGAAGGAAATTTGTATAAATTGACCAAAATTAACGTTGTGGTAATACCGTAAGGAAAAATAACTTCTCAAGTAGATAATAACGCCAAAAGGACTTTATCTTAGGCCTTAATGTTAATAAAAGGTACATGTTAAAATTATTATATTTAACGGGAAGTCAGAAAGAAAAAATTATGGAGATAGTAAGAGTTGAATTGAATTTACTTGGGTAATATATATATATACTTTGTTGACAGATGTAGAGAGGATTCAATGCTCGTAATTTTTATAAATCATTTCTTTACTTAAGGTTAACATTATGTTGGTTTTTCGAATCCTAAATTTTTTTTTTATGGGTCCAGAAATATTACTACTTTATCCAAACAGATTTCTCATCATTCAAAGAACAGGCCATACATATGTGGACTCGTTAATTATAAAAATGTTATTATAATTTCATAATCTTCTCTGTCCCGTCATTGATTATAGTTACAAAAAAAAATGTAAATCAATAAAATTATCTGTGGAAGGGAACAACAACTTGGTTTTGATTTGACTCTCTTTTCGGATCTCTTGGTGGTGTACTGGTTATTGATTACATAACAGTGGTTTCTTAGATGCGGAAGCATAAAAAAATTTTGAAAACAGTTTTCTTAAAATTGTTATAATCGGGAACGGATATTTCAATAATTAATTACTTTTAAGTTTTGGGAATAAGCTATACGTACATTGCACTAACAGGAAAGACAAAATTTAAGAAATGCATTTAATGAAATGACGCATGTTGCATAACATGCGGTGAAACTTATTTAATTAATTTATTTTAGCTGTAAGATGTCTGAATTGTAGTATAAGCAGTCGATATTATAAGAGTGAAAAAGGCAGAAGTAGCCGTAGGCAGGGCATATTGCATCGCTGTACGAGCGAGAAGGCAGTGCGTGTGCTGGGTTCCCACAGGAGGTCAGGCAGGCTGAGCGCGCGCGAGCGCTGTCCCCAAACAGCGCCGATGCTATCGTCGACGCAACCTCCCCCCGGAAGACAAAACGGCAGAGGTGTTATCTCCAGGGGCGCCCCGACACACGCGATGACCCCGAACCTTCTTCTTTCCCTTCACCCCCTTCACCGCATCACACACATCCCCCCGGACACTGGTCGGCAAGCTCGCAGCCGCCACCACCCCCTCCCCGGCATGACCGCATGTTTGCTCTTCCTTTATCGCCACTGCCGACGGCGCTACACCCGGGTCATCCGTGGCCCCCCGCCGCCGCACGCGATCTTCGCCAGTCCGCCGACAGCGGCGGCCGCACACACGTTCATTACCGACTCGCACTACCCCCTCCGAGATATCACCAACAGTCGGGGTTGGGGAATCTATCTCCACCCCCTCCCCCGCCCCTCACAACGTCCAATAGTCCTCTGGAAACAAGAGCCGTGCTTGGCCGACTTACGAAATGTCAACGTCAACGCCGATATTTACAGCATTCGTGCACGTCCAGTAGCTCACGTGACTTCCCGGATAAAGGGGTTCACGTCGGGAGGGCTGCCTTGCCGGCCGACCCCCTCCGACAACACCCCCTGTGTTTATGACCGCGCGTTCTGTTACGTCGGGCCGCGTGTTGAGTAGCTCTCTGCCTGTGTTTCGTTTCTCTTCGTGTCCGTTCGCATGTCTCACACTGCTCTGTTATAGTGCTCCGTGGTTATCGCATTTACTTCAACATTCATGACCGCCCTAATTAAGCTATACGTAGGACAGTCACCGTGGTGCGTGGCTGCCTACAATCGGGTTGGCAACCAATTTGCGAACTTATTGAATGTGGACGTAAAAGCCTTCTCACCTCAGGACATGCTCATCTGCACATTCTTCGTTAAGTATCCCACCTACCTGGAACTTTTGTCCACGTTGGTGGAAAGTCTGTATGTAGGAAAGAAGGTTGAATGCAGGGCCCTTAAGTAGTTTTGAATGTATGAAATACAGCGCGAGCTATTTGAAAAAGCCGTTTTTTGCCGTTTTGGAGTACTCCTAAATGGTGTTTTCTAACGTGTGTGATATTTTGAAAGCACTCAACAGCCATCGTCTGAAGTGTGTGTTATTTTTGTATGTCAGCTCTTTGGACGCACGTTTAATAGTTTCGTGGGAAAACGAGTATTTCACACACTCTACATCGCAGTTCAAGCACCAGGTAGACAAGAGCCTTAACGAGCTAACCCCTAAATATTACATGCATCACAGTTGTAAAAATGTGCTCAGTTATTTCAAATCAAGAATTCTTGAAAGCCTGATATTTTAACCAACATAATTTCATAAAATTGTATTTCTTAAAACTGATAACGGATTTCATTGCTGTTTCTCCGTTTCTCACTTTTATCTTTGAGGAATATGCATACCTGCCCATACATCAGCATAATAACTTAATTGTACAAGAGCTTATATGTTTTGATCAATATTTATTCTTATCACGAGATTGAAATATTTTTAAAGATATAATCTAGTATTCTCACTGCAGCGACGACCANATCAATATTTATTCTTATCACGAGATTGAAATATTTTTAAAGATATAATCTAGTATTCTCACTGCAGCGACGACCAATACGATAAAATTATGTAGTTTCTTATTGTTGGATTGTTTGTGAATTTCCGGTTATTGCTAGTTTAAAAACAAAATTTTTACTTTTCTTTGACGGAAACAGATTGAAAAAATAGACAATTTATTCGCAAAGTTTTTGATGCTAACCATTTTGTTGGGCAGTATCATACTTAAAGGAGTAAAGTAACGCCACATTCCAGAAGTTAACGACGATAATATTTATCACCTATTTCCGTACGAAATTCGTATTAGCATTATAGGCTTCACAGAGTTAAATATCTTGCTTTGTTGTACGCAATAATTTTGTCTAGAAAAAAATCTCTTAAACTGTAAACTTGACTTCTTAAAAAACTAAATTTTTTTTTTTCCATTTTTCATTGAAGACTGTAAATATTGTGACATTTAATAGTTCGTGTAACACGTTTAAGTGCGTATTTTTGGTGAAATTTGGAAACACATTTTGTTGGCCACACACCATCATAATGTTTTTAAACAACTTTTTTTTATCATATACATGTTAATTTAAATTTTAGCAGAACTATTTCTAAAACTAAAATCAGTGTAGTCTGCTCTTTAACTACCGTTTTAAGTGTTTAGTTCCTCAAAGTTCTCAATCGCGTCGAGGAAAGCATAAGAGCAGGCGAAGGAAAACTGTTAATTTGAATAGCTGATATTTATTCAACCACGGTCCTTAGCTTTATCAATTGCCTTCTCATCAACAATTAAGTCTGCCGCCGACGGAGTTTCAAATTGTTTATTTACAGTGTCGTTATTTCTGTCCATAATTCTTTAGTCTGCCACGCATATTAATTTCACAACTTATTTTATTACTGGAGCACACTTAAAATGTGCCATGTTTAAAACAAATCTGTATTTTTTATGTTATGCTTAATATTAAATGATTTGATTTAAACATAGCATATTTTAAGTGTGCTCCAGTAATAAAATAAGTTATAAAATTAATTGTCAGTTTAATTTGCTTGACAGGTGTAAGAGTTGGGGATAGAACTAAGAGCACTGTAATGAAACTTATTTAAACGTAAGAAGTTGAAGAGAAGTAGCACACATAGAAAGCGCTTTATAAAATGAATTTATGTTCAACTAACAGCAATCCTGCTTTTAAATACGCAGTGATTTTATCGAAAATTGGTTTTGGTAATCTTAGTACCATTTGAAGATGTACATATTTTGTAAATGCGACGCGTATGAGTCTTAAATAGGAAATATCTTTCTTAGTAAAATTTTCAGAATATCTTGTGCTACATAAAAATTAAATGTGGGCCTTTGATAACATTTTTATATATAGAGAGAATACGAAATTAGTAATAAGCTACGTATCTTTTGAAAATTAAAAATAATATAAGTGAATATACAAAAAGCAGACATTGAATTTTTCACACAATGACTCGTGTCGAAGGGAATCACCAGAGTATACACTCTTACATCTGGTGAAATCTAGCGAATACCGCTTCCGATCGGTAATTATATTTGACGTATTCAGCAAAATGTGTGCAATGAAAATTAATTCGTAAATACAACCAAAAATACTGCCCGTAGAACGAAATGCAATTATTTGTACACAATCAACCCACGTCTTGTATTTATGTGGATGAACTTTCATTAAGTAGACTACATTTGACACTCACCGTGCATGCTAATAGTTCTGAATTTAATAGCATATTTACCTCATCTCTGTAACACAAATCAAATCGAATATCAAGTTGTTTATAAAAAAAATTTTTTTTATATAACTTTAATTATAAGCATAATATTGATGTGGGTCTGAGCAATTTTTTTTTTTGTTTATAATAATTTTTATGTGGCTTGCCGCAAGAAAATTTAAAATTTAAGTATAAATAATAACTACCTTGCCGTCACTGGTAAAAAAAATTCCTTTCTGGTGAATATAATTTCATCAAAACCACCTACTATTCCCAATACTTAGCAGAAAATAACGTTTCGAATTCGAATATTTTCTTTCTGTTCTTTTATTATTGCGAAAGTAAATTGCTCTTTGAATCATTGCTACTTAATAGTAATGATTAATTACACGTAGGATGCGGTTATTAATGATTTTATATCAGGGTAAAAATAGTCAGATATAAAGTAGGCAGCTCTGCTCAGAATACTTATTCGTGTTACGCGTATGGATACTTAAGATTTGTTTTTGTAATTTCTTTTGTTGCATGGAAAATTGTTTCTTTCAAACATGGAATTATTCAAGAACTTTATTTTCTGGTATTTACTTTTTACATGCTATAGTTTATTATTACAATTTCACATCAAATATGAAATAGGGAACATATCTAAAATAAGCGTGTTTTGCCCAAGTTGGAAATATTGACGTGATGTAAAGCATTTACTGTACATCCTGCTTATTCCGACATAAGACTTCCAGTTTAGTTTTAAAATTGCACGAGAGGAAATTTTTCATTTCAAAATCCATTGGTATAAAATTTTTTTAAAACAAATACTTTTCGAAATTTTAAATTTTTCGTTCATTGCTGTTAGCGCTGTTTCAGTAAAATCCTGAAATTCGTATTTTATCAATGGTTTAATTCTGTTTATAAAAGTAATGCTTTGCTCATGTAAATATTTTATTCAAAGTGGCTACAAATAGGTGTATAGCTAGTTGAGAGAAAATAAAAACGTTTTCCGCAACGTCAATCAATAATTACATAACGTTACACTCGATCTTCCTTCAGCAAGAGTAATACATTCGCGTATTTTTTAGGACTTCACAAAGCAATCTTGTCGTTATTTTTTAAATGAAATTTATATTTAGTCATTTAAAATAAAATAATCTCCNATCAATATTTATTCTTATCACGAGATTGAAATATTTTTAAAGATATAATCTAGTATTCTCACTGCAGCGACGACCACTACGATAAAATTATGTAGTTTCTTATTGTTGGATTGTTTGTGAATTTCCGGTTATTGCTAGTTTAAAAACAAAATTTTAACTTTTCTTTGACGGAAACAGATTGATGCTAACCATTTTGTTGGGCAGTATCATACTTAAAGGAGTAAAGTAACGCCACATTCAAGAAGTTAACGACGATAATATTTATCACCTATTTCCGTACGAAATTCGTATTAGCATTATAGGCTTCACAGAGTTAAATATCTTGCTTTGTTGTACGCAATAATTTTGTCTAGAAAAAAATCTCTTAAACTGTAAACTTGACTTCTTAAAAAACTAAATTTTTTTTTTTCCATTTTTCATTGAAGACTGTAAATATTGTGACATTTAATAGTTCGTGTAACACGTTTAAGTGCGTATTTTTGGTGAAATTTGGAAACACATTTTGTTGGCCACACACCATCATAATGTTTTTAAACAACTTTTTTTTATCATATACTTGTTAATTTAAATTTTAGCAGAACTATTTCTAAAACTAAAATCAGTGTAGTCTGCTCTTTAACTACCGTTTTAAGTGTTTAGTTCCTCAAAGTTCTCAATCGCGTCGAGGAAAGCATAAGAGCAGGCGAAGGAAAACTGTTAATTTGAATAGCTGATATTTATTCAACCACGGTCCTTAGCTTTATCAATTGCCTTCTCATCAACAATTAAGTCTGCCGCCGACGGAGTTTCAAATTGTTTATTTACAGTGTCGTTATTTCTGTCCACAATTCTTTAGTCTGCCACGCATATTATTTCACAACTTATTTTATTACTGGAGCACACTTAAAATGTGCCATGTTTAAAACAAATCTGTATTTTTTTATGTTATGCTTAATATTAAATTATTTGATTTAAACATAGCATATTTTAAGTGTGCTCCAGTTACAAAATTAATTGTCAGTTTAATTTGCTTGACAGGTGTAAGAGTTGGGGATAGAACTAAGAGCACTGTAATGAAACTTATTTAAACGTAAGAAGTTGAAGAGAAGTAGCACACATAGAAAGCGCTTTTTAAAATGAATTTATTTACAACTAACAGCAATCCTGCTTTTAAATACGCAGTGATTTTATCGAAAATTTGTTTTGGTAATCTTAGTACTATCTGAAGATGTACATATTTTGTAAATGCGACGCGTATGAGTCTTAAATAGGAAATATCTTTCTTAGTAAAATTTTCAGAATATCTTGTGCTACATAAAAATTAAATGTGGGCCTTTGATAACATTTTTGTATATAGAGAGAATACGAACTTAGTAATGTAACTGTGTCTTAACTGCAAGTTACGTATCATTTGAAAATTAAAAATAATATAAGTTAATATACAAAAAGCAGACATTGAATTTTTCACACAATGACTCGTGTCGAAGGGAATCACCGGAGTATACACTCTTGCATCTGGTAAAATCTAGCGAATACCGCTCCTGATTGGTATATCTATTTGACGTATTCAGCAGAATATGTGCAATCAAAATTAATTCGTAAATGCAACCAAAAATACTGCCCGTAGAATGAAATGCAATTATTTGTGCACAATAAACCCACGGCTTGTAGTTATGTGGACGAACTTTCATTAGGTAGACTACATTTGACACTCACCATGCATGCTAATAGTTCTGAATTTAATAGAATATTTACCTCATCTCTGTAACACAAATCAAATAGAATATCAAGTTGTTTATAATTTTTTTTTTAAATATAACTTTAATTATAAGCTTAATATTGCTGTGGGTCTGATCTATTATATGTTTTTTTTTGTTTATAATAATTTGTATGCGGCTTGCCACAAGAAAATCTAAAATCAAAGTATAAATAATAATTACCTTGCCGTCACTGGTTAAAAAAATTCCTTTCTCGTGAATATAATTTCATCAAAACGACCTACTATTTCCAAAACTTAGCAGAAAATAATGTTTCGAATTCGAATACTTTCTGTCTGTTCTTTTACTATTGCGAAAGTAAATTGCTCTTTGAATCTTCGCTACTTAATAGTAATGATTAATTACACATGGGATGCCGTTATTAACGTTTTTATAACAGGGTAAAAATAGTCAGATATAAAGTAGGCAGCTCTGCTCAGAATACTTATTCGTGTTACGCCTACGGATACTTAAGATTTGTTTTTGTAATTTCTTTTGTTAAATAGAAAATTGTTTGTTTCAAACATAGAATTATTCAAGCACTTTATTTTCTGGTATTTACTTTTTACATACTATAGTTTATTATTACAATTTCACATTAAATGTGAAATAGTGAACATATCTAAAATAAGCGTGTTTTGCCCAAGTTAGAAATATCGACCTGATATACATCCTGCTTATTCCGATATAAGACTTCCAGTTTCGTTTTAAAATTGCACGAGGGGAAATTTTTAATTTCAAAATCCATTAGTATAACATTTTTTAAGAATAAATCCTCTTTGAAATTTTAAATTTTTCGTTCATTGCTGTTAGTGCTGTATCAGTAAAATCCAGAAATTCGTATTTTNTGAAATTTTAAATTTTTCGTTCATTGCTGTTAGTGCTGTATCAGTAAAATCCAGAAATTCGTATTTTATCAATGGTTTAATTCTTATTATAAAAGTAATGCTTTGCTCATGTAAATATTTTATTCAAAGTGGCTACAAAAAGGTGTATTTGGAGCTAGTTTAGAGAAAATAAGAACGTTTTCCGCAACTTAAATCAATATTTACATAACATTACACTCGAGCTTTCTTCAGCAAGAGTAATACATTCGCGTATTTTTTAGGATTTCACAAGGCAATCTTGTCGTTATTTTTTAAATAAAATTCATATTTAGTCATTTAAAATCTAATAATCTCCCGCCTTTCTGAATATTGCGTAAAATATAACGGTCAACTCTGTTTCCTTCAAATAGCTTTGCAACAGCGACTGAAGATCTCCGTACTCGTCAACTTTATCAAACTGCTCATTATCACTTCTTAGTAAATAAATCTAAAATGTGTACTAGTTAATATGCTCCACTTCAACGGCTTGAACTGCATTCAGGAATCAGTTTAAACCACAAGATACAAGTTTGCAGCTCAGCTACAACAGTTTCTTATCCGGTTGTGTATGTGATAAATATACACTGTAAACATTCAAAGAAATTACTAAGCTAGGCTTGAATTATTTATGGCAAACATATAATTTACCACATATCAGGCTGCAAATATAGAAATGTTGATCGTTTCATCGTTGTAGCTGGAAAATTCACCAAGCAATTGAATCTTTTGTGAATATGTATAGGAAAACTACAATGGATCTACGGAATAAATCTATACGGGTCGTGCTCTCTCAATGCGAATATAAGCCTACAGAAAATTGATATGGTGATTTGGAAACAATCCCTTAAGCCCCTGTTCCAATAGAAATTTTTTTCGTCAAACTGCTTCCAATAAGTTTCGTCAAATAAAGTTGGACAGTTGCGACGTCATAACAGAAACGTCATAAACGCCGCCATATTTGTTTGAAAAAGTTGGATGGCTCCAGTTTCCATCAAACATTTGAAAGTTGGATGGCTCCAGTTTCCATCAAACATTTGAAAGTTGGATGGCTCCAGTTTCCATCAAACATTTGAAAGTTGGATGGCTCCAGTTTCCATCAAACATTTGAAAGTTGGATGGCTCCAGTTTCCATCAAACATTTGAAAGTTGGATGGCTCCAGTTTCCATCAAACATTTGAAAGTTGGATGGCTCCAGTTTCCATCAAACATTTGAAAGTTGGATGGCTCCAGTTTCCATCAAACATTTGAAAGTTGGATGGCTCCAGTTTCCATCAAACATTTGAAAGTTGGATGGCTCCAGTTTCCATCAAACATTTGAAAGTTGGATGGCTCCAGTTTCCATCAAACATTTGAAAGTTGGATGGCTCCAGTTTCCATCAAACATTTGAAAGTTGGATGGCTCCAGTTTCCATCAAACATTTGAAAGTTGGATGGCTCCAGTTTCCATCAAACATTTGAAAGTTGGATGGCTCCAGTTTCCATCAAACATTTGAAAGTTGGATGGCTCCAGTTTCCATCAAACATTTGAAAGTTGGATGGCTCCAGTTTCCATCAAACATTTGAAAGTTGGATGGCTCCAGTTTCCATCAAACATTTGAAAAGTTGGATGGCTCCAGTTTCCATCAAACATTTGAAAATTGGACCAGTTCTAAAATTGTTTTGATTTTGACGGACTCAGCCAATCAGAATAGTGCACGACTAACATGGCCGTTTCATACGATACGAATCTTTACAATAACGAACAATTGCTGGAAACGAAATAAGATTATGATGATAATTAATTTATGAAGAAGCCACCTAAGCATGAGTGCACAGTATTAAGAACTCAGAGACATTAAATTTCATTTTCCAGGAAACATCTCAAATATAAAAAATTCGATTTGAGTAAGAAAGTAAAAATAAACCACAATAGTTCTTACATTTCTTTATGTAATGGCTGCATGGAAACACAACAGCAGTATCTCAATTTGAAAAAATTTTTTAAATATTAATTTAAACTATACCCTTTCAGTAAAAAACTTTGACAGTGTGACACATTTTAAAATATATCCAAGACTATTTAACAAAATTTGTTGGAAGGAATAATGTTATGGCCGTATTTCACCATTGAATTTTTTTGTCAAATATATTCGAAGGCGAAATAAAATTGGACAGTATCACAGGGGTTTTAGAATGTACAGACTCCAGTTGTCACTCCAGTTATGTATAGTATATATTAAGGGCTTCAATGGAACCATAACTATAGTTTATTCGCGGTTTCTTTGCTCTTTTTGAATCAAACCTTTGTAAAATCACCCATGTATGATGTGTTTAGTTCTTTAATAAATATACCACGTTATACAAGCGTTTCGTAATTACGTTTATCTAAAGGTGCCTCGTTTTTTGTTAAATTGATCTTTTACTCATATTATTTCTATAAATAATAGTATCTAATTTAAAATTAACATAATTAAAAACGGAGTGAAAATCGGTGTGTAAGTAATGCTTATTAAGAAATAGTTCTCATGTAAAATGTTATTACACTGAGTACAAATGAATGTAGTTATAGTGTAATTTTCTATACGCGGTTGAGCTTTGCTTGCACGAAGGGGAGGAATACCCTGAAATTTGAACTTTAGCAGTGGCTTCAGAAATGTTGGAAGTAACCGCGAATGTACTATATAAGGCACTCGTCCATGGCAAGTTATCATGTATAAGTGAGTTCGGCCTTAGTTTCACCATTAGCGATATTGCAGACACCTGCTTCATAAAAGAATTTTGCCCCATTTCTATTTATACTGCCACATAAACAAGCGATTGCGATAAAGCCCATTGTAAAAGCCTATACAGGCACTCTCGTACCTATATATTCACCTCACCGAAAACGTTTTGGAGACATGCGAGTAAATACAGCGTTCGTTCATTGTTTTCTTACCTTTACATGGGCACAGTTACTACCTACCCTAAAAAAACTAGTATCTGATCCACTCTTCTATAAATTGTACTAGAGAATCTACTTCGTAAATATCTCAGCTCACTTTGTTAGCCAGAAGAAAAAACAAATTTATGGCTTCATTCTCGCGAGAGTTCACAATATAATAATCATTAGCACATTGTTAATTAATTATTTAATCGATTGTTTTGGACATTTTGATGAACTCTTCTTTGAAAGTACTCAGTGTTATGCATTGTATTAATTTCATAACCTCGTAATTTTTTATTAAATCTCGAAATCAGGTTGAGCGATACAGTAAGCAGTTTTAGACTGGGTTATATATTTTACAATAAATGCATACTACAGGATAATTTGCAAGAAGCCAAAAAGTGACATTTCTAACACTCACGTTCATACAGAAACTTATTATACTTACTAACTTCTATTACGGACAGATTACATTTTTTTAAATTAAGACATAATGTAAAACGGCTCAGTTTGAGAAGTTTTTCTAATTGTTGTTTTTTACATGACACTTGTTATTAATGAGTTCACAGCATTATTAATAAAGTTATAATAATGTGAAAATAAAAAAGAAAGAAAGAAATATACAGTTTAGAATCACCATGTTATACTTTACGAATTTTAGTCCACTGTTGTTTATATTCGTTTTAATTACATGTTACAATAGCCGGCCAAGTATATTGTACCGAAATATCTAACAAAAACCTTGCGTTGCAAAATAATGACAGCTTTGGTAGAACAATTTTACATATTGCAAATAACGAAACATAAAATTTCTGCATTATATTATACACATAATTTCCACTTTATAGAAAGATACCAAATACGACGTTTAAGTTAAATGTTGTAAATTGTGGCCATAATATTTGGTTATATACCGCACTCATTCCAGTAGGCCTACCACTGCATATATTAATGCATTATAGAAACTATGCCTCAAATGGTATTGAATAAAGTCCGTTTAGATGCTGATGAGATTGTAAAATATGAGGTACCTTCACGAATGATTTGAATAAATAAAAATATTACTTAACGAAATCAAATAAAAACACTTCCCACAAATATTTTGTTTCAGATTTCTTGTTCGATTTGTAACTTCAATACACCAATAAAAAACACTCTGTCTCTACGTTGTACGTTTTAGTGCAGAGTAATAATTTTTAAGAAAAAATTTCCTCGCATGTAACGGAAAATTGTAGTAAATTATATTTTTCTTACTGATGTCGGTAATGTTATAAGAAATTCTGGAATAATTCCTGATCCTAAATTGCAAACGGAAGTAACACAAATATCATTAAAATAATAGTTATGATTCCTAGAGCAGAAAAAAATTATTTTATATATATGCAAAATTATTACCATGATTTAAATAGCTTTAGATGACGTTAACCTTTCCATGCAACTCACATCCTCAATCTTCTAGTTTAAAATATATCATCCTCACCGCACGTTGGTATCACTTCATACTTATTTTACATCGCATTAACTAAACGTTACACTAAGAAGCTATGATCAGAACTTACTGACAACTTGGAAAATGTTTAAGTAAATACGAATACGTACACGTGTGAGCCATACAAATTAATTGATTTCCTATGTAATAAAATATGACTGCATTACCTCTACAGGTCTCATGGAATAAGTGTATATTTTGAATGATTACAAAACAGCTGTGAATTAGTTTCCCGGTTAAATATTCCACACATTCGCAAAACATCAACTTTTTTAATATAGTAAAAACATTATAAAGCTTTGTGTTACTAAAAACTATTTTCAAAATAAACTTATAACCTTAACAAAGTACTCACCGGGGCGCAAGTCTCATTCCGTGGTTTTCCTTTGCCCGTCGTCGTATTCTTGACCTAAAATATTATTGTTATAGTACCTGTAATTGATGTACGTTGATAACTGCGCAATTTACATAAGAAAATCATTTTTTTGCAGAACTTTTTGTCGTGTAACTGAAATACATATTTTGAAATGTACTTTGCCAAACTACGTATACACATAAGGGAAAAAATAACGCCCATATATTTTGCTCTTGTCGGTTAACAGAGACTTTGCCAACTGAAATGCCACCCTAAATTAATACACAATTTTAGTTGTCAATAAGTATCGTATTGGATACGTTCCAATATAATGCGTAGCTTGTAAACATAACTCAAGCTATAGTTCCATTTATAGCAGTATTCCATAGACATCTTCTAAAATTGGAGATATATTACTTCGTTTTACACTTTTTGAACGACTTTTAGAAAAATCATGTAAAATCTGTAAAATGTGCTTGTTCAAATATTCTTCTGAGTTAGCTTTCATCAGATGTATTACATGGGGATACTATACACATGTTTTTGGTAATTTTCCCTTATATAGACGCGATATTTCACTGTGGTGTGTACGGTTTCTTAATTGTATCGTAGTTGGAAGTTTATGGCAAAATATTGGTTTTCTAGCATTTATATTTAATAGATAAAAATCTTAAAAGGATACGTTTAGAATATTCTTACGAAATAAAAGAAAACATTTATATAATTTTTTGACATGATTGTAGAATTTTGGTTTTAATAATATTATATCGTAACTACTATATGTATAAGATATTTACTGGAACAAAATTCACCAAAACCTTGATTACACTTTGCGAGGAACACACTTCATGGTTTTCTTTCTTACAGACAAGCTGTGAAATACTATTATAACTATCGGAATAAAATTTAATTTTTATTTATATTCTGTTAACATTTAGCTTAAAAAAATTTATAAAAAAATTCAGAGTAACTCTACAAACTGAAATCAAATTTTTAATCAAAGGCCGTGCACACATGTACAATATTTAAATTAAATTAAAAATAATTACACGCAACAGCTCTGTCATGCAGAAGAACATGCTTTCATCTGTAAAAATATTTCCTTATAGTTTTATTTACTTCAAGGAGAAAGGGCAATACAAGATGTTTCCTATGTATGATATACTCGTAGGATTATACACAAAACTTTATGCGCGCAATACATTATAATTATAAAGAAACACCAACTTTGAGTTGCACAAGACCCATTGGTAATAAGTAAGAAAAGTATACTTCTATAGCAGAGAGTGCATTTTCCACAATTGCGTATTTAGTGTTACATGGTTAAAAATATTGTTATGCTAAAGATGCAATGATACATTATTCTTTCCAAAAGTTAATTATTAGGTCTGAGTTTCAGTAAGTGAAGAAGGGATAAGTTTATGTAGCGCAGTGGAGTAATATTGTATGACGTTGACTTCACTTATTTGAAATATAATCTTACATGTATCATTTCGTGTATATAAACTAAGATCTGGTATTTTGCACTTAAATATACAAATAATAACATATATTAATTTAATTAGTTAAGAGTAATCCGGAAAGCAGTTTTAAGGAATACCAATTTTTAATACTCTCTAAAAACTATTCAGTAATGCTCAAATAATACCTTTTCTGGGTAATTTATTATGAGTGCGAGAAACGTTTTGCAAAAATATTATTATAACATACTCGAAAAGGCGTCAATATAATATCTGATAATTGTGAGCGATTCTTATTCAAACTGTCTTCGCTAAAAGAATAACAATTACTTAAAACTACATTCAAATTATCTTCCTACTTAATAATAGGTATCGTAAATAATCAGAAATACTGTAAATTGTTTAGTTAAAAAATAGAACTTCTCTGAAATGGGAAAACATACGCTAAATAGCTAAATATCTAAATATTTTACATTTTACAGCGTAGTCTGGCACCACCCCTCAGTTATATGCATGGGAGTTAGATATTTAACTTATTTTATATTTTTATTGACAAATTAATCATACTGGACTAAATTATTTTTTTTCATTTTTCCTAATTTTTTATATTGATTATAGTTTGAAAAGCACTTATTTATTTGGTCCCCAAAATTTTCTACAAATGCAAAAGCTACTACGGAGTACGTTTTATACATATATTTAAATGGGGGAAACAAACTGTAAGCGTTTTGGCAGCACGTTAACTGTTTTCTTGAGTTATCTCAGAATGCAGCAATTGTATCGTAATATTCTCTAATATTTTAAAATGAACACCGATAAATATTTAGTAATGATAAATTTATTTTGTATGTAACCAAAAATATTGTCATTACCAAATATTGGGCAATGCTTAATATGACCAAGTGGAAAGTTTCTTTCAGGCCATGTTATTTTAACTAAACTGAAGTGTTGGTGTTAGAATGCCTATTTTCAAAAATATATATTAATTTGTAAATTACAACTTCGTATAGCAAACCGAATGAGGTCTCGCGATATTTAAAACATTTTGGAGTAATAAATATTTTTGAACATAAAGCCAACATATTTCGTGGTTAGAAAATTCTAATTTTGTCTAATAATGGGAAGTGTCGTAGATTTACCAGTAGTTCCGCACAAAATTGCGATACGAATACGAATACGCGAAAACGATAAAAAAAAACAGTAGTCATAATCACAAACTTATTTATAGGCGATAAAAAAATATTGCTGAGACGATACTTGCGGTAGTAATATTCCCGTTCTCATTTATTAAAATATATTCAGCAATTTACAGATGGTTACCAGAAAAATCTAATTATTTTATACACAAAATAACGTACTTTGAGTTAATTTGTAAGGAACTGTATCAAGCTACGCTTAACTTCATAGTTTTTGGTATATGCATATTGCTTGTTTTAATGCCTGACCAAGAAAATATAATTTTTTGGTTATGAATAATACTGTATTCACAGTATTTCCTCATAACTGGATGCTGTATCTAATTCAAAAAATTTAAATTTATATTGCAGATTTGTACCAATGCATCAAACTTTTAACTTAATTATACAATGCAGCTTTCAAACTACAAAAAAATAGAATTGTAAGATTGCTTTGCGTAAAGGGTAAATTAAAAATTATGTATTTACCTAAAAATTTACGGTTTGAAATTTATTTTATTTTATTGTTGTAAATTGCCAACCGTTACATATTTTAATAGTTTTTCAATTAAAACTATTTTGATCCAATTATGCGCGTATTGAGAAATACTGTAAGTTTCTAAGATTTTTAATTTAAAATTTAAAACTATGGATAATTAATTTAATGTATAAAAAAAGTTTTATCGCTTAATATTTGTAGTATTATCATCCTATTTACTTCTAAGTTATCATATATAACTCTGGAAAAGGTGTAGGAGCAAATATAATGTTTCTAAAATAACTTTTTTTTTCATTTTATTTCTAACCAATAATTATTTTACTAACAGCGTTATGAGAAATGTTATCGTAGACTCACAAAACATAAAAAAAAAAATTTAATAGATACAAAAGAGTGCAAAATCATTCATGCGAAAAACGGTATGACAATAGCTTACATATTTACGGCCAGGCATTTTTTTTAAATAGTCTTTTAGGTCTACTTGTCATTATACCTAAATAGCGTTTCAAGTTGTTTATTTATGCGATACACATTGCTCAAGGGTCCAATCTGAAAAGATGCGACTTTCAAAAATAATACGAACGAATGACTTTAGCAGTAGCTACATTTTTATATTTCAAATTAATTTTTTTTAAATTTTATTTATGATAGAAACTTTATTATGATCATTTCGTCTACCAATTGAAAGTAACAGCAACCTGTGCATTATTAGCTGCCTTGGAATTTGATTGTCATTTGATTTGAGGTCATTTAAATCACAATTAGAAAATATGACAATATAAAATAATATTATTATTAAATAAGGAGATAATAAATTTTCTCGACGTTTGTAACATCGCAATTTTTAGGGGTTGTGTTTAACATTAGTCATATATATTTAAATGTTATATTATTACAGAGTGTAGACAGTATTCAGTATTGATATTTTATTTGTTATTTTTCATTTCTTTACTAGAGGGTAGTCGGCATTAAATGTTTAATAAAAAAAAGTACTATATAAAATTATCCTGGTTGTCTCTCGTTTCGCAATTGCTTATTGGTGGAGGGATGTGTCATGGTCAGATGACAGCAAGTCGTACAACAGGAGACAACATAAGTAAGACAGAAGTAAAATATAACTTATTTTTTCTGACAGAATTTTTCTCACCACGGCCAAAGCTGGACGTGTGTACGTCAAAAGAAGATTTAATGATATAATAAGGAATACTATTTGTGAATATTAATATAATAATTGCGGCAAGATGTTTTTTTAAACATTAATAGTCAATAATTGAAAAGAAAGGAAATAAATATTTTTATAATTCAGAATATAGATTAATCATTTTTTTAATGTACTGACGAATAAAACGAGTTTAATAATAATAATTTGATGTTGAGAATTGCGATATTTTGATTTTTTTTTAATGTTATAACCGGCACTCAAAGTGATAATTGTACATTTGTGATTTGTATGAAATGTAAAAAGTAAGTTTATCTTTGCATGCTGCACATGCCCTTCAGATTTGTAAAATAATTATAATATGCGCTTAAATATTATTTTATTACTTGTACAATTTTGCCTGAATGGTTCAGAAAATGTGTCAAATTCTCTTACTTTTCGGAATGGTAAATATTGTTTTATGCAAGGAGCACTAATCATTTATATGGTATTTACCGGACATGATACGTATATACCTAATGTTAACTAAGTATTCTATGAGTAAAACGTTTTTCTTCTATTCTGTAAAACAAACAGAATTTATTCAAGCTACAAGTATGCCATTAAAATATATAAATATGTAATTGTTTAGTTTTAAAAGTGGGGCGAGATAGATTTGAAAATGGAAACAGCGTATCGAGTGAGATTTAGAGATATTCATCTTTATTCTTGCAAGACAAGTCTGACAAATCTATATATTTATACTTTTTACAACATATCTGAGATCTGACTGGATTGATTTCATTAGTTCTTACTTTATGACGGTTCAGATTTTTGGCGCGTTTCATTACGCTACATCTTTCAAATTGTGTTTCTATACTTATTTGATTATTACTCTGCAGTTCACTAAATTGGGCCAGTGTTTTTCTCTTGGAATTATTATACCGCATACTATTTAACACTCGTTTGCTACATATGTTACACTCATTTCTTTAAACCATCATGAAATCATATCATGCCACTAATAAAAGCGCTCACAGGTTGTGTGTCAAAAAGAAATATAAAAAAATTACAGCGGTGTTACCACGGCATAGGAAAGTATTTCTTTTAATTATCACCCCTTCACTTATTAAGAGCAACAATTTTTTTGCTTTCTAATCCTTTGTTATATGATAATGTGATGAAAAAAGTGGGACGTGGAATTGTTCGTGAACGGGGTTAGATACAGCGATCAGGCGTGAAATTAGTATAAAATAACTAAGAACAACCGTGCGAATTAATTTCTAAAACTTTCGAGAGCAAAGATTATATGCGATGAGCCCATAAAATAAAATTGTTTCTGAAGCAGAAAATTTTTGTACTAAACACAGGAAGGAAACAACCTCAAATCTAAACATATGTCAGACAAAAATTCATGACGTAATTACATGCATAGCCTACGCACTAACGCTAGTAAAAATTTTTTTGCTAGAATAAATAAATTTACATTTTGTAGACATTCGTAAACAAGCCTATGTCAGTTCCACAGCGATTTTAAAAGATTCACTATTTCAGAATCAACGAGAATAGAGGACTAGCAAAAAATTTGCGTCGTTTCAGTTGTTCAAAATTTTTTACATCAACGAAATGGTTTCTTGTTGCAATAGTTTCCTCCAAGCAGGTTATTTTGTACAATTTTTAATTTGTTAATTTCTTCTGAGTAGGATAAATAATGAATTTTCTCTCGTTTGTTGTGATGTAAATAAATTATTGAAAATGTAATCTAAGAAGAGGAGATTTGCTTCGTTTTAAATAATTAAAGTTTTCACATCTTTGTTAAACTTTGTAAACCTTCTACTAAATAATTTATTTTGTATTTCAAATGTTGCGAGAAATATTTCGATACGCTTAATGATTTTAAAGAACGGGACCACTCATAAGAGCGCGAGTTTTTCTTCTGAATTGGTAGCAGACCGTATAATTAAATTGTTTTTATGCAAGTAGTTGACAGTTGCGTTAACAAAATATATAGTCAGCCGAATGTGTCGGTGCTGGTTCTTTGCTTCTCAGAATACCGGACATGGCATTTCTTACTCCAGCAGCTTGCTAATAACGTAAGCAAGTAAGAAATGTTTGTAATTATGTTTATTTGTAATAAACTTATCTAGACATGAGTGGAACCATCTGTAAATTTTAGTGTTAATACGACTGCGATCACGTTTACGGTGGAAATACGGGGAGGGAGGTTTAAATCACAAGAAAGTTAAAGACGTGGGACACCCGTAAGTACAGTGGACTCCTAACCACAACATGATTTCCGACTATGTGCTGACACAGACAACTTAAGGTACAGAGGATAAACAGCTGTTCATACGGGTAACTCCAGCTACACACGCAAGCAAAATGTTGGAACGCCGTTGGCCAATTAGCGCCTAGTAACCTACTGACCATCTGGTACAGCCTTCGTGGTTTCTTCTCACTTTTTTGATCAAACCTTTGGGAAAACTTCCCATGTATGGCATGTTCGGTTTTTTCATAAATATGTCATGTATAACAAGGGTTTTATAGTCGTGTTACATAAAAGTACCTAGTTTCAGTAAAATTAAGATTGTACATATTATTTTCATTTTTAAATTACGATATTTAATTTATAAATAATATGAACAAAGCTTCAGAAAAAATGTGTGTGTTGGCAATGACTAGTAAGAAATAGTTCTTATGCACAATATTATTACACTGAGCGCGCACGAATGCGGCGGGTTTTCCCTTTGNATGACTAGTAAGAAATAGTTCTTATGCACAATATTATTACACTGAGCGCGCACGAATGCGGCGGGTTTTCCCTTTGGTGTAATTTTCTACACTCTGTTAAGCTTTGTTTGCACGAGGTGGAGGAATATCCTGGAAGTAGTACTTGAGCGTGGTTTCAGGAAAGTGTGAAGTAACGGTTAATGGAGTAGAGCCTAGCATGTAGAGAACCTTTCGCAGCATGTAATACCTTGCCAAGAAGAAATAAGACCTGATACCAGTGTCCCACGCGGCCAATCAGAGGCACTTAAAAACAACCGTCACAGTATTTCGCCTGTGTGTGTTTGTGTACTCACCTTCAAGCCTGCCCTTGGGCCTGACGAGGCGGAAGGCGCTGGTGGAGAAGCCGCCGTCGCCCGACTCCTGCAGCAGCTTGAGCAAGCCCAGACCGGCGGGGGCGGGCAGCAGCAGGCCGGCGGC
>NQII01009757.1:10960-45268 GCA_002778355.1 Clitarchus hookeri | reverse complement strand
CAAAGAAAAATTAATCAATATAAAAATAACTAAATAGCTGATATTTGTCTTTTTAAATTTATCAAAATTTGTAACATTTTTACAGTAAAGTATATACCACACAGTGAACAGGTAAGAATCGTAGAAGTGTTTCGAGTTTGTATTTCATTGGAACTGGCGAGCAGAAGGCTATCCTATCTCTTTTGTGCACGCCGGCCAGGAGACCTGGATGGAGTGTAACAAGTTTTTCTCTGATTCTGGCTCGAGGTGTTTTGTCGCAGGACACATACCACAGCATTTGCACTGCTGATCAGTAGAGGGATGCTTCATGATCCACCCCCATGCACACATTGAACAGAGAAGTCTTACTGTCCCCTCACCTGTCTCGAATACCACATTCCTTTGGTAAAATGTATTGGATGGCATACAAGTTCATTGGCTGGGATTTATTATGGTGAGGCACATAGCTACAGATCCTTTGATAAAAATGCCTGCCTTGTGTCCCTAGCTGCGCAATCCTCAGATTGGGATGCATAAGAAACTTAACAGGTGGCTAGCAACATCTCACAATAGTGGGACAAGACTGGATTTACGCCAGCAGTGGAACAGGCTCCCCATCAATTCTGAATAAGCCACGACACTCATGCCGACTTTTCTAAATCACTTTTATCACTATATATGTCTTGTCCACCTTGACTCAACCATTTACCAACTCCTTAGACAAAAGCCACTTCTATACAGCGATCCTTCAACTGATCTTACTGGAGACTGATTGAGTACATTGTGTCACAACCACATGCCTGTGTCGCACTGACACTCCAGCCCTTGTACAATGCTTAAGTAACTCTCAGTGGAATGACATAGGACCAATGGTGGATGGCCAACACACAAGACCATAGTGCTGACAACTATATACTGCATTCTGTGTGCTCCAGCTCGCTCACACAAGACATCGGTCCTCTTCTACATGGTGACATCACAAGTAGCTGGGTGGGCAGACTGTGCTGGTTGCCTACCCTGGCAGGTGCAACAATTCTCTCTAGGCAGGCCAGTGAGCATTATCCATACATAACTTACCTATGAGGCTAGGGCAATCCCACAAAATCTTCAGTAAATTCCTGAAGTTAATGGTGATGAAAAGCTTTCATTACTTAATCTTATGCGATAAACCAAATTAAATTAATAAAGCACACATTAATAGACTCCAAAAATGTATTATATTTTAAATGCTCTACCAAACTCATATTTTAAAACATAAATATGAAACAAAAGTTAAGGGGGAAAACAGCTACATGCAACATGGTAATAATTTTGCCTCATCAAGGTCAAATTAAAGAAGTGCCTTCAGTGTACAGTTCATATGACTATGAACAGACATTCTACCAGATTTGAATAATTACTATTCCAGTTTCTGAAAAAATTGTAAAGCAGGAGTTCCTGTGCCATATATTTACATGTACATAATAATCAATGTAAACCACGAACCTTGTTTAAAAGTGACACAATAAAAAGAAATGTCTGTGGAGGGAAAAAGAAAACCTTTGCAGGTTTCAATATCATAAAAAAAAATGTAACATGTGCAAAACTTACAAATAACGTCACACATACCTGTTGATAAGCACAAAATTATAGTGCTGTCCTGTAATATCATTAAGGTAGTCTCTCAGTTCAGCCACAACACAAGGCCATTCACGGGCAGAAACTGTGTTCCCAGAAAATCTATACATCAAGCCTGGGTCTCCAAAAGCCACCTGTACAAATGCAGAAGTAAAGCATTCTAATGATACACATACAATAGAACCTTTCTACATTGACCCCATCTATAACAACTTGTTTTTGAGAAACTGTAAAAAATTTCAGTGAAACAAGTTAAAAATCTGCGAGAAATTGGCTGAAAAATAAATTTGTTGTACTTTTTGGTTGCTGTGTTGTGCTTCTCTTGCCGAGTGCTGTACTGGACGTAGCACATATCTAACAATAAATACCATCCTCTTTACACCATCAGTACTAGCCAATACCTATTGACTTCACCCACCTTCCACCATTCTGGCAGCTGAATGTTCCGGCACACAATGTGACTACAGTAACATGTCTCTTTGCCGTTGTACTCTTGTTTGTTTGCCTTTCCAATTGCTTGTATTATTACAACTTGGCTTTCTCTTGGTTATTGTTTACTGTTTGTTGATGACTTATGAAATTTAGTTTTTTGGACTCTGATTTTGTAACGTTTTCGGCTCAATATTTGTGAACTATTATTAACGACCCACTGAGTTTTTTAAAATTTATATTTGGTAATGATTTAACCTGATTTTGATAATTATTCTTAATGTCTCACCCCTTTTATACAGACTTGCGATTTCGTACATGTGCCTCTTGCTGCTGCCTGCAATTCTCCGACAAGATGCCGAGCCACTCAATGGAACTGAGGCCGGGCCCCTTGATGGAACTCCAGCTACATCTCTCGATGGAACCTAGGTCAGACCCCTTATGAAACATAGGCCAGGCTCCTCGACGGAACTGTTGCCGGGACCCTCAACAGCACTACCGTCAGCTCCTCTGTCATTCAGCTGTGCGATGGAGAAACATGGCAGCAATTCGCCCCAGATTGCATATCTGAGGAGTTTGTGGAAGTGGACGGTGAAGATGAAGTTTTGGGCACCATCGATGATCCAGGGGCAGCAGGAGTCAAGTGTTGAAGACGCGATGAGAGACGTCCTCAAAGTTGGGGAGGTCTATACGTCAGTATTAAGGCGGCATGGTACAGGTGAAGAGATGTGGTCGTACTTAACACTTTTAAGGGAGTTTGTGGAGCAAGCTGTCGTTAAGAAGAGGCAGACCACAATTATGGACTTCTTTAAAAAGTAAGGTGATTTTNGCAATGCATCGGCTCGTGCCACCTAAGCACGGCCGACACCTGGCGGTGGAGAGATGAAACAAATGTGACTTAAATGCTAATGGGATGTAAACATGATATACCTTATATAAACATAATTAAACACAATTTACATAATAAAACACAATTACCCTTGTACTTACATAATATAACATCATTATATTAATATTAAATGTAAGTATTGACTCGTAGCAGCCACTGCATTGCCAACTTGAAAATGTCACATGTCCCTGGCTGGCTATGTATGTGATGATTGTTTTGACACACGATAATTATGGTATACATCAATACTGAATAAATACACATAACTCTAAATAACTATACTGGTGAAAACTATATTGGTAAATAATAATGATTAAATTGGTAAAATGAATAATTAATGACACGGTGCTCTATCACACATGGACAAATACACTTGATATACACTGAACACACTATCATTCTTGTACACATGTGCGCTGGTATGGTGCATCCGGAGTGGAGGACACTACTGCGGCAGCTACAGTGGGCACAAAGGGAACAGTGAACGCCTGGTTCACGTCAAACATAAACAGTACAGCACTTTGTTTTAAAAATGTTTTGCATTTTTAAATGTTTTATAGTGACGTGTGTAATTGGTTTTGGTAGAGTATTGCAAAAATCATATTTGTTTATCTGTTCACAGTATTAAGATGGTAACAACATCTAGAGACATATCACATTGTCCACTGCAATGTTGTATGTTTGAACGTACAAATAATTATAATGAAGATTCAAGCAGTCCATGGGTGTGGTCTGCAGGCACCTGACCAGGTTATTGATGGTGCATGCAGTCAGCTGGCGGAGGACACCCTCCCCTAACTCAACCAGTGTGTGTGAAGCCACATTACTTCATGGCAACCAAACTTTGTCGACCCCTACATAAAATTTTAAAGTGAATGATATTATTTCATTATAAAAACTTATAATTTTTGAAAGAGACCCATAAATAGTCACTAAAATTGGTTTCTTTACGACCTTCAGTAATTAACAACTCAAACTTGGCACCTTGCTGTGAGTTATGGGCCCTGGGTATTTATGCATTATTTGGCAACAAAGACATTTCATATATGGCCTTCCTGGATATAAGTTTATTCAGAATACGTGTGTCTATTGAAATAAATAAATATTTCGGCAACAAATTCTCCAACTTTCCCATAAGAAGCCACAGAAAATGGACTTTGCAGCACAATATTTAAACATTTATTACAACAAGGGGACAGTCACAGCTCGTGGGTTTCAACACAGGTAGGGCTGCACAGTGATACTGAATATTTGAGAGGGGGAGGGAGAGTGAGCTAATTAAGTACATCACAATTTTTAATTTTTACATGTGAAAATTAATTTTACAATGTCCTAGGGTTTTGCGAAAGTGACTTTTTGTTTCACAAAACAAAATAGAAAAATATGTTGTTGGACTCCTGAAAAGAAAATGAAAAATAATTTCATGAGAACACAGATTTAACAAACGTTATGAAAATCTGAAAATTTCATCAAATTTTTTATTAATATATATTTTGAACTAAATAATTGCACATAATTAATTGAATTCAGTTGAAATTGTGAATTCAAACTTGCCTAGCGTCATTAATGGTCATACGTATAACAATACGCCACCTTTTCCTGCTCGTAGCATTTCACGCCCCTACAACCGGTGTGCGCATGTGCCGAGGCTGGACGAGCTGCCTCTGCTGCAGCCCAGCCTAGCGCTGTACAAGCAACATAAACACGTGTTGCTCAGTCGAGGGGATTGGCCTACGATCGTTGGCAGAGTAGAAAGTTCGAAGAGATCATAATACGGTTTATTTTTAATTCAAAGCAGCTGCAACATTAAAAATGGTTTACTGTAATTTACAAATAATTCATGGGGGCTGCAGCCCTGCAGCTCTATAGCATAAACTGCCACTGCAAGGGGAGGTCAAGTACAAATGTCTGGGGTATCATTTTATTCGGAAGATGTCTCAGACTATTGAATTAAATTAATAAGCTGTGCAAAAATCGTGTCAATTTTACACCAGAAATGCCTAAGTATATGCATCTTGGGTATCATTTTTGTCAGAATATGTGTGCCTATTAAAATACATTTATATTTAATTTTTAACAAAACGTTATTTTTGCATTACAGACAATTGAAAATGGACTTCTTGCAAAAAAACTGCTCAGTTTGACGTATAGGGGTCGGGTGGGTCAAATTAGGTCCAAAATTTTACAAAATATTTAAGACAACCCACTTTCCACAACAACCGTAATTCTCAAAATCATGAGGGGTCATATCAGAGAGGTTCTACTATAGTGGTTACTCAAAGGCTATAGATGACCACTTGGTGGCAAAAAAGGAAAAAGTAGTGCGGGGACAGTTAATGTAACATAACATGTATGCCTAGTTTATTTATAATATAGAAAGTGTCTATCAACATAAAAGAACAAATCGCTTCAGTTGCTCTAGATCCAAGCAGTCAAACAAGCTCAAGAGCTACACACAGCCCCTTGAGCAGCATTTGTGTGGCCCATATGTATAAAACAAGAAAAAATAATGTGAGGCAGTGAAAAGCAAACCTAACCTGTAATAACCAGTCAGTCACGTGTGGTGCAGCAATGTATGTGTCCGTGCAGCTGATATAGACAGTCTACAGTAGTCAATAGGTACTTCAGGTCAATGAAGTTTGATTGATTGCATTTGGACAGCCTTGTTCTAGATGATGGAATGCTCCATCAGTTATTTTCCAAGCATTTGTCATTATGGCAGTGTGGCAATAGCAGTGTTTAACCTGCAAACCAGTCAGTGTTTTATTTTATCATTTACTTGATTGAGAGAACTATAAATTTTAAGTTGCAGTCACATTTGTAATTAACTGACACATGAGCAATCCCAAAGGACAGAACTACTTGCTTCACACTTACGTAACACAGATGTTGGAGGGCAACTGCACCTATGTATAGACAAAGTAACAACATAATAACCAAACCTGACAATTGTATTATACTACATAAATGATTATCATTACCTGTTGACGTGGAATTGGATGCCACCGGCCAAAAACTTTTACCCTGGCAACTTCCAGGGGCAAGTATGACACTTCCTGCTCCAGTTGTTTTAAAAAGCGTGTGGCTTCAGCACGCGCTAGGAACACTGCGTAATCAAGGTCCAATCCTTCTTTGGAAATTTTTTGCCACTTCAGACACTTTTTATCAGTCGTCATTTTTCCCTGTTGGCCAGACCATAATAATTTTTACTTGGGAAATAGTGAATATATTATGTAAGCCTAAAAACCCAAATAAGCCACTCTAGTTTCAATGTAATTAATCACACCTTGCCAACCCCAACCCAAGATTTTAGGATGAATCACAGTATTTCAGCACAAATCTAGGATTTACTAACAAATCACTGAGCTGGATTGTATGATTTTAGCACAAACCAAGTAAAGAATCATTGCATCAGCTCTTTATAATTGGTGTTAAAAAGAACTTATGATGCCACTCCTGGAAAATCAGAGCACAGAACCTAAACAATAAATACTTTTTCTTCTGTATAAATAACACTAATTTGGTCACCCCACATGCATAGAATACTGATCAAATGAGGTAATAGATAGGATTATAGTAAGATGGAACACAGTCATTTGAGAAACCATTTATTGCCCAAGACAAGCTTAGAACAGTGGTTCTCAACTAATTTCCACCCAATTATGCACACAAGTAGTGCTACTGTAGGCCATGTAAATTTACATGATTTAAGTGATTCACAACCTGTAGATATTTGAATTTGCTAAACCCAGTCTATGAAAACTTTTGATTACTACCAAAGTTGATGCTCCAAATCCTACCTCTGTAATGTAGTTGACTGCGTGCCAACTTACGGTATGAAGCGTTCTGTGTTCGAGTCCCAGGTAAGGCACATGTGTATTTGTAATTGACTCACTAGTATTGCATTTGTTTCTGGTTCCATCTCTAATGATATCGCTATCAACAAGACATCAAGCTCCACCTACCACCAATATTTTAAAAACTACATCTAAATTATTTGCATCTATTAGAGGAAAGTAGGCTCATTAGTTATATTGATAACTTCATGTTTATTTATACAACCAGCTACAAATGTGTTACATAAATACAATAAACCTAAACTCTTTGAAGTGGCGGGAAATTCAAATTAATTTCGTTCAAATTAATTTCGCCCAATTTTGAGCTACCACGTAAAATTTTAAGGAGGGCAACGTACCCATCAGAAAAGAGCTATGCATATTTCAATGGAGTTCCTCTAATCTCAATTGTGACGGAACTGATGGTATTTGGTGTAAACGGTCATACGGAAACAAATAATGGTGCTCTTTCTGAGGTGATAAGTAAGCTGCCTCACTTAATTTAAAAGTTTGTTTCATTTAATTTTCTTGTTCTTGCTAGTCACAAGAAAATAGCATGCAAATACAAAAAACACAGCATAAATTATTTACCGTTATTTACATAAACGAAAATTCTTCATTTTAGTAGAATATTTCTGAAAACTCCCAAACACTCCTGTCTGAAAAGTCGGAAATATAAATAAATGTAAGTCTTCAAATTAAATGTTTTTTTGTGAAGTAGCATGTAGCGATACATGCAACAACTCCAATATACATATAAATGTTTTTCCTGCAGGCTTCTATAATATGAAAAGAAACTAAGAAAATTATATTTGCAAGCACTAGGAATCAATATTGCGGCATATGTTCTCTGGAAAGTACAAGAAATTAAACGCAGAAGGATTGTACTGGTTAGACTACTTGCCTCCCGCATAGGCGAACAGGTTTGAATTCCCAGCGGGGTCACACTCCCAGATTTTTGCATGTGGGAATCGTACCAGACGATGCCGCTGGTTGGCGGGTTTTCTCGGGGATCTCCAGTTTTCCCTGCCCTTTCATTCCGGTGCTGGTCCATACTCACCTCGCTTCACCCTCATCAGCTCTCAAGACCTCAATGTTAAGAGCCACCCAAATCTCTTCACTCACTCATTCATCAATTATAATATTTCCCTGTGGAATTAGTACAATTGTAACTGCTTTATCTGTTGGTTAAAATAGCTGTGTAATTAGGACAGTTATTGATAATACGTCTCTTAAAAATAAAAGTTTTACTAGTGAAGTAAGAAACTTAAATTGCAATAGTTCTATATCATCAAAAACTGCACGTAAAGAATTGGTTTTCTTTTATTTCTAAAGGAAGTTATTGTTTATCTACATGGTGAATAACTATTTTGACAAGGTTTTATGGAGTACATATTACAATTTTTGGCAGGTAGTGTAACTATTTGCTTATAAAATTACAATAGACGCATTGTTTTATGAAAATATTAAGTATAGTGTGCGTTCTGAATATAACTAAACATTAGTAGGCTACTATAAAAAATGGCAGTGTAAATTTTTTAAGATTTATATGTCCATATTCTTACAAAGGAGTTCATATGTTTTTTTTGACAAACAGTACATTCTCAGACAGCAGATGAAGCAATATCTCTTGTGGTGTGAGAAGTGGAAAGGTAAAAATTCTGTCATACCAAATGGGATTATGTCTTTTTCTGGACGCATGCAGCAAACACTTCTATCCAATCACATGACATAAGCTGTGTGTCCTGGCAACCTTACCTGAGTCAACTACTGAGTTTGCNTCCAATCACATGACATAAGCTGTGTGTCCTGGCAACCTTACCTGAGTCAACTACTGAGTTTGCGAGTTTATTTTCCTCAATGAAAAAAATTAACACACATCTAAAAGAACTCAATGTGTAGCGAATGATTAACCGGCCTGGCACTGATGCTAATTCACTAACTTTTTGTCCCGACAACACTTTAGATGCCATGGCCAAGAAACATAACAGGGGGAATGCTGTTATTGTAAAAGTTATATATAGTCAGTTGTGATTTCTGCTGCAGGCCCCCTGAATTACTTGTGAATTACAGTAAACAATTTTTAATGTTGCAGCTGCTTTCAACTTAAAAGAAACATTATAATGATCGCTTCAAGCGTTCTACTCTGCCAACAATCGTAGGCCGATCCCCCGGTCTTGCTAGCGCATGCGCACGCCAGTGACAGGGACGCGGAGTGTGGCTAACTGGGAAAGGGGTGGGGTCTCGTCCTTTGCACTCACGTTGGCTGCAAGCCTGCCAGCCCTTACAGGCTGTCATGGGACGAGCAACTGGTGTGTGCGTTTATATTGTTTTGCTGTCGTCAAACTGATGATTACTTTAGGTGTGAAGCGAAGCATTTAGAGGTTTGTAGCTACGCTATTTTCACTATATTTTAATGTCATTTAACAGGAACAGAATAAATGTGGCAGGTTTACAAGCTATCTCTTTTTCTCAATATCACTAGAGGAGAAAAATGAAATTAAAAACCAAGGACAACCAATTCCTGACTTAATAATTAATCAGTCTTCATGAAGTAGGCAGCAGATATACAAAAGAAAACTGTAATGACGCAATATTCTTAATTTTTCGGGACACGGGTGTAAAATTCTTTCGTGTGTATGAAGCTTTGGAAAGCGTCGTAATATTTTTATCGGGTTCAAGTTTAAAGCCGTGGTGGCTCGTTTCCAGTGTTTGTTTATCAGGCAGACGTGTGCGTTTGTAGGTTAATGGGCGGACGTCTGCGGGTTACGTTTATCAGAAGTCTGGTTGTGTTTTGTTTCGAACATCGTTGTTTTTGGGAAGCGTCAGCATCAATTAGATTAGTTCGTTTCTGTGGATCAGGCAACGTCGACAAATTTTAGTTCCTTCGGCGCATTTTCAGGCAACGTCAACAAGTTTTTGTTGTACGAGAGGTTCATTTATGTTGACAGCACAGTTTTAGTTTCCTGCGGCGTAGTTACGATAACGTTGTGGAGAGCACATTGTGGAGAGCGTGCATGGCCAGGCCGTTATCTCTGGAGAGGAGGATGATAGGCAGCACAAAAAGGGCGTCTGTCTGTCGCCCTGAGAGCAGTCTTATTCAAGGCAGTCGTCGGAAGAAGGTACTTTGGGGCAGTCGCCCGTGAGGGCAGGTCAGAACAGTAGTCGTTGTAGTACAATGATAGTCTAGGTCGCGTCGTGTGTGCGAAGAACTCCCACATCGGCCACTAGACTTTATTATTTTATTTCTCTGCCGGTGTGGGAGGTAGCCGCATATGATATTTATTTTTATGCAAGTTTTGAGACAATAACCGGTAAACTACTGTGGCGCTGTGTCTGTACTTTTATATTTATCTCAAGAGAGGTTCGTACTCTGCATACTAAATCTCCGTCTGTGAACTGTGTGGCTGAATGTTAAATAAATGAATGAATATATATATATCAAACTAATCTGGAACTTCTTTCTTACGTAACTAGCGTTCAATTTACTGAGTCTCGTGTTTCTACCTCTGAGCAAGCCGTGGCATTAATATAAATAACGAGTGTAACAAGTGCAGAACGTTACAAGATGGCACCCACCTTTGAGGCTGCAGTAATATTAAATATGCCTTAACGAGCCGCGGCCCGCGGGGAACTTTACAACATGGCGCCCCACGTTGGGCGCCATGTTGTAATGTTCCGCACTTCTCGTTAAGAGATATTTAGAATATTACAGCCTCACAGGTGGGCGCCATGTTGAAACGTTTCGCCCTTTCTAGTTATAGCCGAATATTTAGAATATTATTTCTTATTGTACTCATATAAAGACAGTTACATTCAGAATATTTACAAGTTACGTATTTCATACTTTAGTACAAATTACATTACATAGGTATATGTAAATTTGTTGTATGTATATATCTCAATGCTATTTTAGTTTAACACACACATACAAATATACATAAACATATATAACATACTAAAAATGTATATGATTTGTTAAACAGTTCTTTGTGATTTGTTATACCACCTTTATGCCTTTAAGGTATGGGCATTATTCAAATTTTGTTACTCTGTGTGGCATCACATATAGGCTTAATTATTCTAACCTTTCATACTGTACAGCAATTGTGGATGTTACCATAAATTCTAATTTAGTATTTGATATGACATAATAGCAAAGTGAAGATAGTGTACAGACTATGTGCTCTATTTCCTGTTAACATCTTTTTTCCTGGTCAAAAGAGTTCCTTTGTATATTCAAAAATTTAGTTTTACAGAAAAAGAGCTATCCCCTGAAAAACCTGGATATATACCTAGTGGAGAAATGTACTGTATAAATATTTTTAATACACATTAAAAATAGTGTTAATCCACTTAATAAGAAATAGGTTTAAATAAATTGGGACACAAACTGTTGCACTTTTAGAGTTTACTATTTATTATACATATTATACATTTTATACAGGATTTTCTAAAACCTATTATACAAAGTGGTTTTCTACGTGTAGATTCCCAACTCTACCTAGAACACATGTCCGGTCTGGAGCACCACGATTCAACCTGAAAACTAAATAAACGAGTCAGAGAATGGTGAGGGAACACATGGGTGTTCTAAAGAAGTCAAAATAATTCAACAGTGACCAGAAACTAAGACCTATCAATTAACACAACACGATGAAGCCCCGATGGGACACATGTCCGTCTCTGACCACCACTGCTTTTCGACTGGCATCATGATGGCCGGAAAGCAACCTCCATGGGTCTCCTGATCATTACACACAAAATAAAAACCCTGATAAAAAACTAAGATAATGTAATGCTGATTATTTTGCATAACAGTTCAAACAAAAATACCACTTAATTATGTTAAAACAAAATTACTGAAATTAAAAATAAATTTTTTAATATTTTGGCCTGAGTGGCTGGGAGTATGTGACGTCGATGTTCTCTGGGTTTGAGAGTAGGTGATGTCACACGGCACACAGGCGCCTGGTTACCAATCGTCCTCTTGATGTTATATGCAATAAGATACTGCCCTCCCCCCTCCCCCTCTACACACAAAATAGCATCGTCCACGTCCTGCAGCAGAAGGCTGAAGCCCTCTCTTCGTGTCTCAAGCAGGTATTTCAGCTTAATGCTTTTCCAAACAACCCCCAGCACACATGCCTTAATTTATCACAAACTATCCTTCCACCTGCAGCAACATACAGAAGAGGAACTGGAATACACACAAGCAGACAAAATAAAGTGTATTATACACCGCAAAAAGGCTTGCAAGGCCAGTAGCTTTGATGAAATTCAAGATCTAACACTTAGTCACATACCGGGCAGTGAGGCCCTAGATGAGCAGCTTTAAACTCGTGCACTTCCCCATGCAGCGGAAACTAGCAAATGTTATTGTGATCCCAAAGCCCGGAAAAGATAAAACATAGTCCCAGAACTACTGCCCTATTAGCCACCTGAGTGTACTTTAAAAAATATTTGAAAAAATGTATACTCAAAAAATTTGAAAAACACGTTACATCCGAACATTTAATATCAAATAAACCGCTCAGTTTTAAACGAAAGCACTCCACGACACACCAACTTGTGAGATTAACAGAGTACTGGTACATAATTCAGACTCTCAAATGGAAACAATACACAGCCGCTGTATTCTTTGATGATGTAAAGGCANAGAGTACTGGTACATAATTCAGACTCTCAAATGGAAACAATACACAGCCGCTGTATTCTTTGATGATGTAAAGGCATTTGACAGAGTTTGCCATGCAGGTCTACTGCACACGCTATACTCCACCAACTTTCCAGATTGCTATGTCAAGCTACTACACTCGTACTTTGATAGATACGAGTTTGCAGTCTCTGTAGAAGGAACCATATCCGANATTGCTATGTCAAGCTACTACACTCGTACTTTGATAGATACGAGTTTGCAGTCTCTGTAGAAGGAACCATATCCGAGCACAAGATTATAGGAGGTGTGGTTTCTTAGGGATGTATACTGGGGCCAGTACTCTTTAATTTATATAAACACGCTATCCCTTGCCCCGCTACATGGAATGCTCAAATCAGTGTCTATGCAGATGACACAGTCCTCTAAACTCATTCTTGGGACTTGGACTATGCCCAAGACCACTTAAACACACTTGAACTATATCTTCACAAATGTAGGCAAATGCGAGGCCATCATTTTTATGTGCAAACGCCTACCTTAGACCCTTCTGCCCATAACCCTGTTCCAGGAAAATATTCATTATAAGGGCAAGGTGGAATAGCTTGGAGTGATCATGGATGGTGTGCTACATACATGGAGCAGCTACAGCGAGTGCAAATAAAATGCCTCAAAATCGCTGTCTATGTGCCTCAGTAGCTATATTCCTACCTGCGAATTACATGTAGAGCTTCAACAGCCAAAACTGATTGCAGTTATACAAGACATGACAGAAAAAGGTAAATGTAAAGAATAGCTGCTTTGTTGAAGTAGACATTGCAGACACACAAAAGTTACATAAATGGCTTTTGCACACCTTACCTGTTTAATATTTAAGATGGCGTAATAATAAATAAGCAGAACGTCGAAAATAGATAATATACAAGGAGTTCAGCCGCTTTGTTTGCGTCAGACACCATGATGTTTAGTCCTGTAATGCTTTAATAACGTAAACAAATGTGAATCGGCCGTCACCTTATTGGTTGTGGATGTGTAGACGTTACCGTAGGTTACTTGCAGTGTAGATGTTACACAGTACAGTTCGTGGCGAGTGGAGTGTGTTACTGCGCGTGTGAGTTGTGACGTCTGAATCCGACCGTGCGAAGGCTTGTGATTTAAGAATGGAGGGTGCAAGTACGAGTGCTTCTGTGCGTGACAGTCGTCTATGTGGTGGGTGTTACTTGGACGTTTTAGTAGATCATGGTGTTTTGTTGAGTGAGGTAAGGTGCAAGTCATGCACAACGGTAGTTGAATTGGCCAAGGGCAGTAGAATAGTAACCGCCGCCTACCTAGGTGAGTTAATTCATATACTTCCGGTATGTTTTACTGTTACTTTAAAACCCTAAAATCCTAGATTAGAATAAAACAGAGGTTAGATTAAAATCCTACAATCCTAGGTTAGATTAAAAATGTAAAATAGTGGTTCTCTCATTGTGGGGTTAGATGGGCATATATTACGAAATTGGGTGGCCAAATGTTAAATTGATGTGTTTATGAATTTTTTGTGATTGTACTTTTTACTGATTTTACCCCACAATTTTCTTGAACTTCATAGCCATCCCCACCATCGTTTTTGTGGCTTGTAATAAGCATAATACGTTAATGCCGCTAGTAAATTCGTGTTCTGTGTAATTAGTAAAAGACAAAATATAACACTATTTCGGGATTTTTTTTCCTTCAGAAAAGCCGCAATTCTTTACATCTACCTCATTTTATTTATATCATCACAGCATATAATGAACTAATTATTATATAAAAATAGCATTACCTAACACTAACACAATCATTACATTATAACAAATACTATACAAATCATAGAATAAAGGCACACGAAGGTCGAACACACGAGTAAACACTCTCTTAAAGGCCGGAATACTTCTTATGTTTTTTTGTTGGTATGTGGCCAAAGGTAAACTTTACAGCCAGAAGCAAACAAAAAGGATACAGCCAAATAGACGATAATATTGGTGAAATAGTAGACAGGATAACAAATACTACACTTCTAGGTAGAGGCCCATCAACCATGGAGGGAAATAAAGGCAATGGAACAGGGGATAACAAGGCAAGAGTGGGCCAATCACCGAGGACATCTAACAGACCACCGAATTCTTAAGATCAAATAACAATACTGTGTGCAAGAAAAAACCGAGGGAGAACAACACAAACTACCCGAGGGTCATGAAAAAGTACCAGAGACAGGAAAAATCACACGAAGCCTACGAAGAGCAGCCTACAACGAACTTCTATCGTCTCCAGTGAAACACTGAAACAAAATATGAGTCAAATCTGCACTAGGGGCCCCACATACATAGGAACGATTAGAGACTATTTGAAGTTTAAACAAATGAGACTGGGATGCATTATAACCTGAAAGGAGACGAAAAGAAGTAACTGCTAAACCATGATAACTATAATGAAGTTATGATGGTTGAGATTATACAGGAAATAACTGTGCATATAAGGTATTAGAAACCGAAATATAAGTTTCCAATGTCGAAAAATTTCCCTGGTTAATAAGGGATATAAAAACCAAAATTAAAGTAGGGGCTTCGGGACATCTTGAAAAAAAAAACCATCAACAAACTGACAGAGGACATCCAGGGCCACCTGGGCCTTCGATCGAACGACCCTCATCATTAACTTTCCACTGGGTTATGGCGTCGGACAATACAACACTCAACTAAACCTGGGTAACTACGACCACATCAAAGATGGCTTTCCCAACTAGGGGCCAACGTTTCACCAAGCCATTATTTCCCTATGTCAAATATGGCTTTCCCGACTAGGCAAGCATTTCACCAAGCCATTCTTTTCCTACTGCAAAAATGGCTTTACCAACTAAGCGCAGAAGGAAGAACAAAGTGTGAGTAAAGTGCAGCGAAATAACATCACAAAACATAATCACAATTAAGACACAGTGAATGATCCCGCGTTCACGCACCACGTGGTTTATTGTGTGCTATAGGCCCCTCTTGTGCAGAGGACACTCAAACGTATTTTTTGCCAGGTCACAAATGGCACGAAAAATCGTGTTTCCACTCCAGTCATTTTCACACCAGTAACAAACTACATTTTAGAGTCTTACATAGTGTAAATGTATCATGACCTAGAGTGTGTAGTGCAGGTTGACAGGAACGGAACCTGCACCTTCTTGTCAACAGGTACTATGTGACACAAGAGACAGTTCTACTTTATTTATTAGGAGAGATAACTTTTCTAATAAATTAGTAGGCGATCCGATACGGCTTTACCACACAGCCACAGCAGTTGGGCGCACGGGTCATTGGTAGTTAGGTCGTAGCAGCTCGCGCAGCGACATATGACGAAACACACCACCAAGTGATGTCAACTGGCATGTAGGGCAAACCTAAAGTACTAAGTGCCCCAATTGCGACCAGTAGTGCGCAGCATTTTTCTATACATAGCACACAACTTCATTTCATTCAAAGCTACAGTCAGGGAATAGTTTGAACAGTACTGCAGATATTAAATATATTATTTGAAACAATATTTCAAAATTATATATATATATGCTCTATTACGAGATTAGTTTGTATTACTGTGTGCCTCAGTGTGTTTTTGTAATTTTGTTTTATTTATGTTGGTAAATAGGGGTAAATATTATTTTACTTCGATTTTATTATTAAGGCTTTTCGAATTTGTAAAGTTTGAAATGGTAATGCGCAAATTAATTTTTATCTTGTTTATTTATTGAGTGAATATTGTATAACTGTCATCCATCATGTTTGTAGATTAATTCGTAATTTCTGATTACTCCCCTCCAATCCAAATATAGAAGTGCCACATTAATCGTTTATACACAATGTCGTCCCCATCGGATAGAATGCCATTTATTTGGTGATTTTTTCTGTACACTGGCCATAAAGAATATTTTTGTTATTTATTTTCTTTTGGTCTGACTCATTTTGTTCTCATAAATATATTTCTTTGATAATACCAGCCAAAATCATGAAGATCTCTTATACTATGAGTGCTAAGAGTTCTGCTAGAAATTCATTTGATAGCTGCCCAACACCCACCATTATTTGAACAAAGAGATAACAAAATGTTCCAGCCAACGAGCATCTACTCCTACAGGAAAAGAGGAAACTCGGGAATATAACTTGTGTCACTTATTTTCAACTTCCGACTCTGACTATGAGAACAATGGTGGCGACAAACTTTACGCAGTGAGAATTGGAAAGACGATCTTGTGCTTGTGTACAGCAGCAATCTCCAAACCCCTCCCATTTTCTTGGTGTTTACATTTCGTAGAATTTATGTTGTTTTTTTTTATGCATAGGAATGTTTGGCGTGTTTAACATACCTTGGATTTTTAAAATACTTTTGTTATATTATGTGTAAGCTTATTTGTAGATTTAAGCTACTGAAAATTACTTCAGTTAATATTTATTTCATGAAAAAAATAACCAACACTGAATATGTTACTAATCAAACATGAATCACAGTCCTTGCACTTATTACATTGAAACGACAGAATAAATTGCAGTTAAATATATTTTTAACTCAACGCTTTCCTTTGACTTGAACTAAGCGCCCATGTTCGTTCTCTTGACCATTTGCACCTCTGCAGTCACTTACACAACCTAGCCGACACCAGGCCATAGCGAACACTCGGACGCGAGTAAGTCAGTAAAGTGTTGGCGAGAACGGAACACACCCGCATCGTCATCATGTACTACAGGACTCAAGTGACCATCTCGCTTTATTTACCTCAAGAGGTAACTCTTGGGGGAAAATAATAAGTCGTCCAACACTGTGTCCCCCTGTAAGCCACAGCCATCAGGAGCCCTGGCAATTGGAGGGAACGTCGGTGCAGTTCATGCCACGATGTCTCGCATTCTTCCCAACTGCGCGATGTCTCTCTGCCTGCTGGCTGGGATATGAGTGCTACTTAATCCCAAGTGCGATTAAACAGTGGGGAATACAATCCCGAAGTAATACAAAGTGACAAAATGTAGTTGCAAAATTAATTAAATTCATTTCTTTATTAAAACCTCAAACGAGCGTGGATACCCACACCCCTCTTCAGGGATGGACTCGTCCAGCCCACCCAAGCTGGAATACTTGGTCTCACCCATCGGCGAAACAAACCGGAAAATGAAATACACTTGCGAAACTTATCAGAAATTAAAATGCATTTTCACTTTACCATTATTACCGTCAATTTTAGATTGTTAATTAAGTTCAATGTTTAAAGAGGTAATCATGTATTTTCTTCACAGCATGCTGCCTATCAGGCCTTGCAGTTTATACATAATTTTTCTAGTGTAGTGACATTCCCCCGTGATGTCACAGTCACAAACAAAATTAACACTTAATATATCATGGGTATATCACCAATATGTTGTTCACTATGAAATTGTATTTTCTAGCATATTATTTGCATTAAGAGGGTTCATGTTAGTTTTAACATCTTTATTGGTGCTAGCTACAGTCACTATTAATGGAAGCCGACACAAAAATTTTAGTCTGTCTTCAGCACTCGGCCCAGTCGGCAGCACGGAAGTTTCGTTCCAAGCGGACCCCGTCGGCACATTCATTTTAGGCTACAAACACTTTCAATTCAATAGTATTTTCATGTTAACGGAACCTTTTGCTTAATTCATACCGAGGGGACGACTGTGTCTTCCTGTCATATCACAGAACTGCACCTAATTGACATGGCTTATACCATTATTGAACAGCAATGGTCACTGGCAGACCACAGAGCCAGTTCCGGATAAACTTATCACATATCATTGTATGTGCATTAGTATCTAAGAAATAAGTAACTAGCTTAAATAACGACGAATGTTTTATTAACTTTACCCCCTGGGGTACTTTCTGCACTGCACCAAATTGCAGCAGTAACAAGTGTAAGTAAGGCAAACGAGGTGGCCTACAACCTCGCCAGAATAAAGAGTGAAACAACTAGGTATTTGCAGTTATTGGTATTCATAAGAACCACATATCGACAGAGAACTCCAGGGGCACACGGGCCGTCGACCACACGACCCTCACTAAATCATGCACACTAAGTTATGGTGCCAGGCAATTTCACCAGTTTTCACATTAACCTGACAAGCCAGGTAAGGCAGGAACCTTCATCAACATCCCTGGAACCCCTTACATGACATATGGCCCCCAAGGGGAGGGGCGGCTAAAACGAACTTTAATGGCACACTAGTCATCTTCCAGATGTCTATGGCTTGCCCAACTTGTGGGGCTAAAATGAACTTAAATATCGCACTAGTCATCTTCCTTATCTCTATGGCTTTTCCAACTAGTAAAGCTATTCAACAAGAACAGCGGAAGAAAACATGAGTAAATGTGCAGCGAACCAGAACAGTACGATGTGTTATGTCCCTTATGTACCAGTGTACTTTGTTTTCCTGCGCGCACATCTCAGTGTCCCAGCGTACATTGTTCCCTTTTAGCAAGCCCCAGGATGTTTCAGTGCTTTTTCTTCATTTTTATGCCAATAAAATTGCAATTCATGTCTCGTGACATGCACTATATAATTACCAATAAACAGTGCCTACAAGGTGCCTACGTGTGTTTATCACGTTTGAGAGTAAGTTTTGTCTTCACCGCAACGTAAATTTTTGTTTGTGTACATTATGCAACTTCTAAGGGTAATTGGTGTACTCAGGGTACATTTATGTGTAAAACACTTTGACAAAAAGAAACATGTTCAAAAGTCTTAAGCAGGAATTTATTGAAATCAAGTTCGGACCTCAAAACAGCAAATTTCACGTTTCGGACATTCATACCAATTATTGTTGAAAATTCACTATAATAACAAAATGTATGACATAACACTCTCTGCAATAACAGAAAATTATAATTTAACAAGCAGATCGATGTATTCAGAACACAGCCCACTGCATTGCCAAATATACATTTTTGCACAAGGATATTAATAAAGATATGACTAACAGAGTGCGACTCAAGACGATTACTAGTAACCATCGTCATGACCATCTGAATTATAAGGATAATCAGGTTGACTGTCTTGAAGCAATATCAAGTTAGAGAATAGGGCCCCTGTCGTCTCATATTGGCCAAAATTAGTTCGGGTCATTCGGGTATCTTCGAAATGTTATGTCGCTGGAAGGTCTCCAATGTAAACACTTGTATTGCGTTTGTATGTAATCCTGTGGCAAGTTGATAATAAATACAATATAAAACGCTTCTGGAATGCTAATTATAGGGGTAAATTGAGTTGAGCTTAACACCTGTTGGTTGGGTGGTGATGGGTTAATGGAAATTTTGAGGGGTGGTGAGAAACATTGTTAAGTGGATTTTGGAATTGGATACCCGACTAGGTACAAGACACCATCGGCAGGTGGTGTCGATTGGTGCTGCTGCTGATGATGACGATAGCAGGGTACTGCAAGCTGTTCGCCCGGACGTAGTTGATACCTCTGTGAACTGTTGGAAGATCCTCTCACTGCTTTTAATTTTAATGATCTTAAATTGCCCTGTAATTAATGAGTGCTGAGTCCATCATAATGTATCCATTCTAAGAGTGGTGGAGGAGGGGTATGAAGTTGCACTCTGCACTTCTCTGCACTCTCATGTTGTCCTGTATCAAACGTGCCTGCTCTTCTGAGACAGTTTGCATGCCGCGCATCTTCAGGAGCTGCAGGGACACTCCGTGGTCCTTCGACTTGGTAACTGCAGGGTGTATTTGTTCTTGGGTGGCCTGAATGGTGCTGGTGCGGCTGTTGCTGGTGTTGACATATGTGGCCTGCTGCTGTGTGGGGTGCGGTGGCATCGCCACAGGTCAAGCACGCCCATGCTGGTTGGCATCTCCGACGTGAGTGTCCTGCGAGGGGGTGGGGGTGGGGAAGTCTCCGAATGCAGAAAATAACAGGTTCCATTGAGATACATCAGATTATTGCAGCTAAAGATGATTGGGGCGAAACGTGAAAGCTCCCGGAGTACGATGCAGCACGTGCCGACCCCTTGAGACACTCAATGACGACAAACTCAGGCGAGATCGCGAGGCGCGGAATGTGGCGGTGCTTGACTCACCTGGCACTACTTTCTGCTAATATAAAATACTTGCACAAATAAATGGAAATTAACCCATGCATAAAACATGAATAAATAAAACATAATATTACACTGCCCATGAAAAAATACAATTTAAATGAAGATGGCATGAAATAAGGGTGAAACACCTGAGGTGAAAAATATCAGAGTTCTCAAATAAACATAATTAAGGACCGAAATGCTTATAGAGGCCTCCTTGACCGTCCATACGCCTGGGATATCTTTATTTTCCTTTAAATTATTTGATCTTAAACTACCTTATAATTTATGTGTGCTGAGTCTGTCATAACGCACCCTCACCCGCCCGTAGTTGGAAGGGATGATATAAAGTTGCAGGACACTACTCTGCACTCTCCTGCTTTTGCACTACTCTGCACATAGGTCTGCACAGTGCACTGAGATAACACTATTAATGACTGATGCAGTGGAAGTGCAGCATAGCAGACGGTCTAGAAGACAGGACACTCTCCTGCGTCAAGCTTGAAATGAGGTTGGGTTTGGAGAATGGTAGAGACATAACCGCTGCACCGTTCTTCGTGCAGAGTTCTGGCAGGAAACACTTAGAGACGTCTTGTAGATATCTTACTGACTTCTCTGCTGTTGTGTGATGTGGCCGAGTCACCCAGGAGGTTAGACTATTCTTCCAATCCTCCTACGTCTCAATTGAAGGATTATTAATTGCGATTCGATAGGCTGCTAACCATGGGCAGTCGCATTCGGCCTACAACAGCCACAGGTGCCCGTTGTGAGGTGTAACGTAATGCTGGTATCATGTTAGCTGAATGCGGAGGTGTAAGGCCACTCCACACCTCAATTGAACTCTAATAAAAGTACATGCTACACCGAACACATTAAAAAAATCCTAGAATTGCTGGTTGGTGGGTCCAGCTCTCGCAATGCCTTTAAGTGGCAAGGCCTGTAAATCAAAATGCTGACTTCGGGATTGCAATCATTTATTGATGTTTCGACACCACAAACCAGTTGACAGTGATCATGTTGTTAAGCGGACCTGTTGCACTAACCCCGTTGGGGCTGATGCGGGAAAAATGAATGTGTGCTCTCTGGATTATAAAGGTGAACTTATACTCCTGGGGCTGTTGGTCTGCAGGAGGTGGAGAGGTGCTCCTCCCGAGCGATAAAGTTACGTTAAATTATACTGTTCTGGTCGAAAAATATGTTAAAACTATGGTTCTTGGTGGAATACAAAGCAGTTGATGTAGTGCCCGAGAGTTGCGAACTACGCATCCTGCTCCATTGAATGCCTGGTTGAGACAAAATGACTGCTGGCATATTTCCGGCCACATGCTGTGAAGACAATGGAAGTCGGAAATGCGTGAGAGTATAAGTAATACAAAATAGTCCTAGGCCCTTAATTATTTACAATGCATGTGTGGGAAAGCTCCCTTAACTAAATGTTTGCTGAACATTGTCCCTAGCAAAAACTTACATATTCTATATTCTAAACAAGTTACTTAATTATTCATGACAACACATTTTTGTGCTATTAGGTTTAAAGGCACGTAGTGCTGTAAACATATCTATACGAGTCAATAAACCTCTCGACTGCTGCAAAAATATACATGTAGATTTTTACAGTCACTATTCTTACTATAACACTTAAACTGGGATGCCCACAGTGAGGTGATGCCTGTGGGGGCTAGACTTAAGTAGGCATGGAAGAAGTCTGTGCTCCAAGTAGGAAGTCGTTGACAATTCATTTTAATGTAACTTGTAATTATGTTTAGTAGCACAGTTTACTTGTGGTTTGCACTTTGTGTAAACTGGCAAGGAGTTTGCTCTCCTTTTGGGGACCACTAACACTCGCAAACACTTAGTGTTTCACAATTGCATCGGTTGTTCATGTGCATCCCGATCAGGGGTGCTAGGAAGTCTGGTGTCGCTATCATGTCTGCTATGCCCTGATGGCTCAGTGCTGAGTGTGATAACACATGCTGTTCGGTTGGGATCCGAACCACGAGCCTGTCTTGGTGTTGCCCACGGGGTCGGATCAAAATTGGACCATCAGATAACTCGCGCGGTGTTGGATAAAGCTGGTGCTTTCTCAAACACCATCGAGATACTGTATCTGATGGCCACAACCGATGTTCTTGTCGTCGCCACGGTTCTCGGCCGTTGATGTATTATGACACAACGAACGGCCGTGGAGACCAGTGAGTTTGGGCAAACGTAAATCCCCCCTCCCCTAGGAAGACATTTATATGCAAAGCCATCCTCCGCTGGGTAGCTATGACATTATGGTTAGAGCGCCTGAACTTATGGCCTGGCCATGCATGGTGCTGTTTTGAGTGGTGCCAGTGGGTGTTGTTTATGTGCGATCCGGTGCCTGGTTGTGCTGTGAGATGTACAGTCTCGTCAGACAACGCACCAGCCTGCATTACTATGCCCAGTGAGTGAGTTGTGCTCTTGTTGCACGCAAACCAGGCTGATGGGGTAGCTTTCTGCTGTGATTGCTATGTGTATTTCATCATTCATGCGTACAGTAAATTACGACTGGAATCTATAAGCATTCCGTACTCTTAAATAGTAGTACTTAGCAAAGTGTGAGCACGGTCTGGACAAATTTGTTTCACTGCTGGCTGGTATTGTATACACATTACAATCGACATGTACATTGGTGTCATGTTTGAGAGTGTTGACTGAAAATTCCTCAGTTTTACTCGTAAAACAGTTTTGTGATTAAATATTATTGTATTGCATGTTTTCGTGTTCCTATTGCAAGATATTTGTGCTGTAAACTTCTGAACTTAGTTTCATGGCTTCTGAAGTGTGTTCTGAATTTACGTGTAGCAAATGAGACTCGTTGCATGTGAATTCAGTTTTAGTTTGGACAATTTCCTTGGTTATAGCCATTTGTGAAGTATTCGGACCTGCATTTGTGTTTGCAATCTTCGACTGCAGTGTCTGAATACTGTCTTCTAATTTATCATTCAAGGTATCAAGTTTCTGACTTAATTGCTCAAATTTACAGTAAACTCCGGAATTTTATTGGTGCATTTATTTAGACAAATCCGATCTTATTTGTTTTCACAAAGTCGAGTAATGCTGTGATAGTTGTTCCCGCAAAGTCGAATATTGTTGCGACAGTTATTCCCGCAAAGTTGAATAATACTGTCACAGTTGTTCCTGCAAAGTCGAATAATGCTGTAACAAATGTTTGGAAAATCTTTGCATAAATGATTCTAGTGTAAGAGGGGAACTAGTGTTAGTGATCAGTATTGTAACGGGGTTTTAATTTACAGTTACGTTGGTTTCAGACACGTTAGCCATTTAATTATTCTCATGTTCCTGCGTATTCATTAAACTTTTGTTATAGCTGTTCGTTCCTTCCTCCATGTACGTAGGTGTACCTGGCACTCTTATTGTATTGGAGTCGTAATCGGACAGACGCAGCTTCAATTTCCATGTCGTGTAGATTGCGTAGTAAACTGCGAAGAAAATGCGGCAGGTGCTCTGGCCAATTACTCATTAAAATCCTTTAATAGTTTCTCTACCTTTATAAGCCTACACGTTGGTCGCGCCAATCTTTGTTAATCTTTGTTGTTGTAATGTGATTGGATAGGAATGTATTTAAGTAAATTAGTGTGTGATTTAAATTGGATCTGAAAATATAATCAACTATTGCTTTGTGTGTGTAAGAGTATTTGACAGACGCCAGCGCCTTTCTCCTTGCAGTCTGACAACCACCTCGTGTGTGCGACTCCTTAGAGAATACGTACATGGAATGAAAACTTACCAATTTTACAAATTTGTAGTTTTTAAAAAGCAGGAAATATAGGAAGCGAGCCACATAAAAGCAACGAACCCTTGATAATTTAACACAGGAAAACACTCGAAATTAACTCTAAGTACATAAGAATTAATACACTTTGTATGAATGCAACCATAATAATATGTTAACTACTGATGACACTACTTGTACATAACACAATTTAACTGATATAAATATGTTAAAATGATACCTGACGTAGTTGCAAATGAAAATATTGAAATCGCTGTGAAATTAAAATCAAAATCAATATGAAATTAGCGAATACTGTACCTGTAACTGTGTAAGGCATATTAAAATTTTAAAATCAATTTAAATATCACCTCTCTTTTCTAAGCCATATTTAATTTCAAATTACATGACAACTTAACTGATATTGGAGTTTCTGGCTTCAGTAAAACAAAATTATCAGAGTCGCAAACTAAGATGCTGGAAATTATTACACCTCGGCTAGAGTGCATGTTATAGTTTAAAATTTCAGATATCTGGAAAGTCGTAGTTAGGTAAAGCTGTAAAACTTACAATTAAATTAATAGTAATAATTTTCTAGAAATAATTTAACTCTTGATGAGAAACAGATAAAATTCATCGATGTATGATGACGAGAAGGTAGCATAAGTCTTTGGGAATATTCATCCTTCCGACACGGAGTCAGCAGCGGTAGTTGAATAAAACCCACTGAAATGTTTAAATATGGCTTTTCAGGACTTTTGGTTATCCATTCACATTTATAAAACTTTGAGGTGCCTCTCAACAGATCTTCTAAGCTTGTGCTGGGCAGTCTTGGCAAAATTTACAGAAAAATCATTGTATAAAAAAATGGTTGCCTGTAAAGTCGGTTTTACGGGCGAAGATTTTACGTGACAACGTAGTGCTGCGCGCGCGGCAGACCGATCATAGTTGAGTGGGAGAGAGACGCAAGGCATTCGGCGGGCCTCTCTCTCGTTCGGTGACTCATCGTAACGTTACCGAGCGTTACACTTTTTCATAAGTGACTCCCAGCCGCAACCTAATTTAAGACGTTGTCACGTCAAAAATTACGTTGGACTGCCTTCCATCATGTCTGATTTGAGAGTCCTGTGGTTCCCACACAAAGACGATGACCCGGAAAATTTCTCAGATAAAGTCATATCCTGTCATCATAAACTTAGATCAAAAATAGTAAAATTTAATTACTCTGTGGTGTAAAAATTATCTTAGATATATGCATTTTAAATAGGCTGCTGCAAATATAAAATAAAATTACATAATTTCTACCAATGAATTAAGACTGCACTCTGTTGTAAAATTTCAATACGTACTAAAGAAAATAAAATTATAAATAAATTTAATAGAAATGTTCTAGATATAGAATTCTAACCAAACTAATGAAACATAATTAAACAAAACAAATGTGATAACATTAAAATATACTGATTCAGTTCATATGTAAATAAATAAACATGTGGGAGGATACTGTCTCAATACAACACTAACATTTACAACCTAGGGAATATAATTTGAGCAAACATTACGGCTACAATATTACATTGACATAGGAAAAAATACATACACAGATAAGTGTTAATCAAGTTCTATATTAAACCAATTTTTTATATATGTTGAGAGGACTACAGGTAGACAAATGTATTATTTAATGAAAATAGAAACTTTACAAAAAAATTCAAGGTAAAAGCAGGCAAATAAGGCATGAGTTAGTGTAAACTTTATTTCATTGAAAGTGCTTCCAGGCATAAATTGATTTAGTAAAACATGGAATTAAGTGAATACAGTACATTAGTGTGTCATAAAAAGTAACAAGATATATTGTGCAGACTGTTACGAGAAAATTAATATCTATAACATGCTTAATACTCCTAGCAGATTCGTTAACCATAACCAGCAAATTCATTTTTCAACTTTTTAATGAAAATTTTGTTTGTTCTGGCTTTTTTTGTATACATAGGTAGGTTATCGTAATATCTGATGAAGGAATTTTTGACTCTATCAACACAAAATTTAGAAGAACCAGAATGCTAATAGTGAATTTTCTTTTTCTGTTTTGTGCTGTAGCTATGAATATCTTGTTTGAATTTTAAGTTGATGTTGCTGTATATAAGTTCATTCATATGTTCGTACACAAAAAGGTAAGAAAGCATAGCTTTGAGTTTTCCAGAGGTTGGATGGCAGTTATATAATAAATTAATTTTGTTGGGGTAAGCGGATGAAAATCATACATGATCACAGATATGTTATATCAACATATACTCATACAAATATGTATATGTCCATACCCACATCAGAATAACTCATTCATATTAAACCAAGCTCAAAGAATAAGTTCAAAAATAGTTAAATAGGAAGAATTTTTCAAAGAAGTGCAGTGAAACATTACACACAAGTATAACAGATCACAGATGATCATCTAGAAACATGTTGGGATATTATCGTTACTATTAATGGTTTCAATAAACAAATCCGTCACTTTTTGTCTTAACTACTTAGTTACATAGTTTGAATCCAAACAATGAATAAGTAGATAACCCATATTTGGTATAGTCCATTCATGGTTACTTCTAACTTTTGTGAAAACCCTTATAAATTTCCAAGCTATTCATCTGCCTCGTGCAAACAATGCATTACTAGGTTTGGAAAATTACAATAAGAGGGCCACACACACCACATTTATGCACAATCAAATTAATAATATTTTGCATTCGCTATAGTCCTTACTAGCCTTGCCGACACAACTATTTTATTTCAGTTTTCATACATATTAATTAATTATAAAATTTTACAATACCTATATGTAGAAGTGCAATCTAACCAAAACTAATATGCATATATGCTAACAGAAGTATGAAATGCTTGTCATAAATTACATATTTAGGAAACAACAAAAATATCATACCTGGGGTGATTTCTCAAAGGTTTTGTTCAAAAAGTGTGAAGATACTGCCAATATACCACATTTCCATGTTTTTGAGATGTATGTAGTTTTTCAGACCTTAAATTGCAGTGTTTGCGAAGCTGTCCTGAGTTATTATTTTGCAGTATTTTAAGATAGGTAATACATATCTTACTCCCAGTACCTGGTACATACCTGTATATCATGGACTCTTTTTAGGGCTTAAACAAACTTTTAATGTTTTATTTTCTGCAATCAGTGTTGGCCTAGATATATACTGTTTAGCTGTATGCAAACAAGTGACCTGGTCGCGAGATTACCAGGAATGGTATGATGTTGGATTTTGCCCGGCACCATAGCTTAAGTCAGTTTAGCTAATGATGGCGTCGTTTGGTCGACAGCCCAGGGACCCTGTTGCAACCTCTGTCAGTTAGTTGCTTGGTTGTCATGTTCTTACAGTTACACTATTTACCTATAATGGCGAGACTGTCGGCCGTCTCGTACGCCTGAACTATACGAATGGAAACACTGGTAATGCTAATAAGGTTGCCCTACAATGACTTGACACTATTTCACTTGTTGAGTTGATTATTCATTGCCCTTGTTATAAATGAATGATGCAAGAATGATATGCCAAAAATGGCTTCAGCCCCTACGCGGTGAAAACACGTGGTTTTATTTTTAAATCGTGATTTCGTTAAAAACTCTCAGACGAGAATGCGGTGGCTCTCCCCTCAGCACATTAAAATATAATAAAAAGGTTCCGATAATTAAGATTATACTATTGCAGTTAAGATCATTACAACTTACTGAAGGCCTCGCGGAGCGAGAGACTTACACCAACGGTCTGGTTCAGTTGATGAGATGAACTGGGGCGAGAATGGAGTCGGCTTCCGCCACAAGTGGCGCGAAGCCGAAGCCAAGCGGTGGAAAGATGAAACACAACCTGACATAACATACATAACATCCTGGAACAGGATTAGGTGATGACAAATTATATGCATTAAATTGAAACATAATTACCTTTAATAAATAATTACACTTTAAATAAAAGTTATTACATTTCTCATAAGTGTGTGCAATTCACTGCTGAGGACGTGCTTGCATTACACTAGCCAAAGCGTTGCCAAGTATATCATGAAAAACATCCCTGGCTGAGGCTGTGTATGCGATGACGGTTTTTATGTTTGTTGTTATTAGGAACACTGATAAATTACACTTTGTAGCACGTTTCACTCTCTCTCTGGCCACAAGCCAGTTGATGTGGTGTAATTGGTGAGGTGGAAACGACTGAGGCAGTCAGAGTGAGCACAAAGGAGCCCGTGAACGCGTGGCTCACGTCACAAGCCTGTGATATAGAGGATGACTATACACTAACTTTGTTCATAGGAAGTTATTTTTAATACTAAAATGGACACTTGTATGCGTTCATCAAAATTATAGGGATTTTGTAGCCTCTCTCTCTTTCACTCACTAAATCTAATTTTGAGATTTTATGTTTAATGCCTGTTGGTTGTGAGGTGTTAGGTGAAATGGAATTCTGAGGAACGGTATTAAAATTTTTAGGTGGAGTTAGTAATGAGGATACCCGACTAGGCGCCAGACACCTTCGGCGTGCTATTCGTCTGGACGTACGCAATCCTTTGGAGAATTGTTGGATGAAACCCTCAGGCCAGGAGAATCAGACGTTCCTCACACATGACATGTCTGCTGTGTTATGGGCCTATTCAGGCAGACCCACACACCTTTAACTGTGAAAAGCTCTGAGTTGAGCATATTGAATTGTTACGGTGACTTATGTTGAGTTGGGTGAAGGCGGGTTTTACAGGACCCATACCCCGAAATGCCCGAAGGCAGTGCTTAAATAAAATATGTGAAGTATGAAAACTCGCATGTAATTATTCGTGCACAGACAATTACATCACATTATGTGACAACTGATATAGATTCTGGCCTGCATGCCTTCCAGTTAGGCTATGGGGCGAAAAAGGTGAGAACAGCCATTACTTATTTAAGTGGAAATAACGCTTCCCCAGGCGATTCAAGTCCTGGGAAAGAAGGGGTGGAAACTCAGAGTGATAATTATACGAAAACTGTTCCAAAGAATGAAGTTTCTATTGAAAACTAAATGATTCGATGTATAAAAGTTGAGTTCACCCAGAGCGTGTACGCTACACAACCGACCCACCCTACTTTCTGCTTGCCTGTAAACTTGAAACAAATAAATGACACAAACACTTGCATGAAACATTAACAAAATTAACACACAATATTCCCTTAAATTAAACGGGTACAATCTGAGCTTGGATGGCATGAAATGAGAGTAAAACAACAGAGGTGAAAAAATATGTGAATTAAAGAATTACCAAAATGAAATATTGAAATGCTGGTAGAGGCATCTTTGAGCATACACATTCTTAGTGTCTCTTTATTTTGCTTTTAATATTTGCCTTTTAAAAGCACTACAAATTATGTGCGCTGGGTCTGCCATACCACCTGCAGTTGGAGGGGGGTGGGAGAGTAGGGCGTTGTGTGGCACTGCTCTACACTTTCATGCACTGCACTGCTTTCGGCAGTCGCTGTGCACTGGTTACACAGTGGTGCTGGCTTGTGTAGTGGACGAGTGGTGTGACAAACGGCCTGAGACACAGGATGCAGTACTGCATCCTGTCCCTACCGCTGCGTGCGATGCAGTACTGTATTTGGTCTCTACCCTAGTCGCCTACCTCTGCGCGCGATCCAAATGTGCGGGGGTTGGCACAGACTCCGTGTGCTGTGCTACATGTCAACGTGTATTACCAACGAGTTACTTACACTACATAGAATGGATTACCCTGCAGTACCATCAGTTCCAGTGCTTGAAAAGCACGGAACAGTGGACAACATGCCAGCCAAAACTCTCAGAACATGAACTTTAGCCAGCAACCGGTGAGTACCCAAATAAAAATCAGGGTTAAATGTGCCAGGCAGAATATTGTGTGAACTCCGACAAGTCATGCATAACCTGCAAAGAGTGTAATGTGAGTTTTCACCCCACATGTGTGTCGGCGAGGAATGGCAAGCGGTCTGCAAGGGAACGTTTAAGTTTAAAGTTTGTCAACAATTGTACGCAGCCCAATACGGGACAAAACCAGAATCCATGCGTATGAAGAGGTAAATTTACATGTTCACCCAACCCCTGCTGAGTTTACATTACTAATTAACCCAGCGTATTGGACTCACGCCACCCATGCCCGCATTGCAACTGGCAGGAAACAGTTGGAAACAACCGAGGCCATCAGCCGAGTACAGCGCAAGCTTAACCGGGCGGAATTACTTGACACCTGCCAAATTTCAGATACTCCCAAACTTTTCCGGCCGTACAGCTGAGGATGCATACACATTCCTCAGAGTGCACTACCCAATTACAATGATATGGAGGTAGCGATGAAGAGTAGGCGAGTGTCATCAGGAACCAACTACTCGGGGAAGCGAAAGCATGGCGGGGGTCAGCCACAGAATACGACATATCTTGGGGATAATTCGTACACAAATTTACCGCCAGATATACGAACGCATTTACCGCGTTAAAAAAACAGGTCGCCCTGTTTACCCAAGAACAAAGCACCACCGAAGACCTGAACATATTCGTAAGCCGAAAGTTAAGTTTATCCGACAGACATTATCCACATCTCCCGGAGGAAGACGTGCTCGAAACGATCGTGGAAACGGCGAGACACGAAAATCGAACGGCCTTACGGTCCATGGTGTTCATTGGAACACAAACCTTCCTAACAACAGCCGTGAGTGTATCAATAGACACGGAAAGCGAAGGTCAGCAAATTTTAATACGTGCAGTAAAGATGGGTGAATGGATGCGCGGAGCAATACTGTGGACACCCGGACATCAAAGGGAAGAGTGGCATAAGGGACAATCCGAAAAACCTGCCTCGCTGCCGCATACGTAAGGACGAACAGTACCACTGGCACAAAATGTGCCCGAACTGAGCGAGTGAACTGCAGGGAAACGACAAAGCAGAGTGAGGAAAATTGGAGCCACCCTCTCCACCATTGTCGTGACCAAAACTACCAATAATAAACAGATCCACCATTACCTAGGCCAGGGTAGCTCCGCCAGTGATCAGCTGATCAGAATACCCATATGCTTGGATGACTGGGATATCGTCACCTTAATCGATATGGCCGCATTGGATAACTTCATGCAGGCGGAGTTAATAGGCCAACAGCTGATCACCAGGGACAAACAAATCCCGCAATTGGTCACATTGAACGGGACCAACGAATGTTTGGGTGAATTCCAAGTGGAAATACATATTTGTGACTGTTCTATGTACATCATCGCCCTCGTCTCCGACATAATACAAGAGGATCTGTTTCTAGGGGTGCCATGGCTTAGACAACACAACACCATTGTTGAAATCGCCATGGACTGCATTCACTTCGGTTCAGCCGAACGGCGAACGGCGTACAATCTAGGGCATCGCAGAGAAAACTGCGAACAATCTGTCCAACTAGACATGTTCGACCATGTCGTAGCCGCGGAACATAGAGACGCGATCCAGCGAGTCCTGACTAAACAACGGGACGTATTTGCAGTGCCACATCCACTTAAAAGAACGAAAGTGGCGAAACATGCGACACCACTCACTAAAGTTGAACCCCTCTCCGCCCATAATGATTATGATCCTTATCATTTGAAGATCATTAAACAACAAATTGAGGAAATGATTAAGGATGGGGTAATAGAACCCTCGGAAAGCAATTAGAACTCACCTATCATTCTGGCCCCCAAAAAGACAGGAACTGGAGGTTTGGTGTTGACTTCCGCCTGCTCAATCAAGTGACAGAAAGTGCATCCCCACCCTTAATCAGTGTGAACTCTGCACTAAATATGTCAGGGGAAGTAAAGGATTTATCTTCCCTTTACCTGATAAACAGCTATGGGCAAGTACCAGTACGATCCGAAGACCGTAACATGACCGCATTCACAACCCCCGATGGTTACCATTTTTAATTTTTCACCATGCCCTTTGGGGTGAAAGGCACCCTAGCCACCTTCCATAACATCATAGTCCATGTCCTGGATGGTCTTATAGGGTATGATCGCATATTCATACGATTTTGTGATCTGGGCAAAAACATGGGAAGAACACATACAACAACTATCCCTGGTCTTGGAGCGACTGGCTATCAATGGGTTAACATGTACCAATGGAAAATGTCATATAGGGAAAACATGTCTCCAATACCTGGGCCACATGGTCGACGCCGAGGGTATCCAGCCCAATCATGAACAGCTAGGTCTAATTCAAGACTATCCTGCACACAACATGTACAAACGCCTGCGAAAATTTTTGGGCTTATAAACTGGTTAAGGCGCTACATTCAAGATTTCGGCACGATTACAGCCCCATTAACCACCCTGTTGTCAACACAAAAGCATTTCCAAAGGAATGACGACCATAAAATTAATTCAAAGAAATCTAACACAGATTCCAACAGTGCGACAAACTGTCCCGTTTAGACCCCCAGAGGCATTTATATCAGCAAACAGATGGCAGTCAACAGAGGCTTGGCGCCGTTCTATTTCAATACGATGATTAAGGGGGGCAGGCAGAAGCATATAATACAGTAGCGCGAAGTTTGATCCACGCGAACGCAACTACGACGTGGAAGAGGGCATGGAATGCTTGGCTATCATATGGGCACTAAAACCCTACTGCCAACACTTAGAGTACCAACGATTCACATTGAAAACCAACCATCGGTGTTTAATGTGGCTGTATGTGCACCTTTTGCAAAAAACTCACATGGTGGACCAACTAGCACACGTGCTTTCCAGTGCGCCATGTACAATCGAAATAGTATGTGATGATGATGATTAGGAAATTATATTCCCACCTGACAGTCCGTCAGTTGCTTGGATACAGTACAACACTGTACACGCGAGTAATGCCACCCAAGCACTAACAAGTGATGTGGTATACGAATGAGTACTCAACGCACACCAGCTGTAAGCAGATGTTGCAGAGAGCCAGGCGCAGTGTGCCAGAGAACAGCTGACCAAGTGGCGCATGGTCGATAACCACCTGGTGATCCAGCCCACGGGGGAAGAGGAGAACAGGCGAACATATGTCCCAGGGGAGAGACGAACATTCGTCCTGGAACACTCATATGTTAGATGCCTGGCAGGACACCCGGAAGCCGAGCAAACAAGCGGAACACACTAGCCCACTATTTATGGCCACTGCACACCCGACAAGTATGGGAATTTGTATATTTCTAAAACATGTAACCGCCTGAAAATGCACCACGCCGATAACATTACTCAACTGCAACCACGTGTACCAAAGAAACCCTTCGTGATCATCGCATTGGACCTTATCAGACCATATCCCTGCGCCCTAAAGGGGACGAGATTTTTATTGGTGGTGATGGATTTGTTCACCATGTGGTGCGAGGCTTATCCACCTTCCGAGTTCACACCTCAAAAACATAGCAGGAGCATTGCAATATGATGACTTCGCCCACTGGGGTTACCTAAAGGTAACCATATCCGACAGGGGATCATGGGAAAGCGATAACGGGAACTCTGCACCAAGCGGCGGGCTGTAAACCACGCGAATACCACAGAACTAAGGAACCAAGATATCAAGGTGCAGTTCTGGCTTTGTGTGAGGGATGACCACACTACCTGGGCTACCCATGACCCAGAGATACTGTTCTGCCTGAGAAACGGACAGAACGAATCCACGGGCCGCTCGCCCGCAGAATTACTATACAGACACGGTCTGGAACGACCCAGGGAATATGCATACACACAATGGACCATGTTCTCAGGACCCTTAGAAACTGTGACACATGAAAGAACTGGCCAGGGAACGACAGAAACGGTACATCAAACAGTGGCTGCCAGAAACCATACAACCTCCAAAAGAGCTGCTAATTGCAAAATATGTCTACATGTGAGAACACCAGCAGTTGGTTGCCCACGCCAGTTTATGTGCAGGGTACGCCCCTGCTGGAGTGGACCCCACACAGCTTGGAAAGAGGGCCGTGAAGGGGGGAGAGGGACTACATCGTTCAGATGGGTGCACAAAGGCAAGTTAAATTCTTTTGTGACGA
>NQII01009757.1:0-10709 GCA_002778355.1 Clitarchus hookeri | reverse complement strand
AGATGGGTGCACAAAGGCAAGTTAAATTCTTTTGTGACGAACTACGGGTTGCACAAGGTGTGCCAACACTGGGTGCCTCAGCACTCCAAGGGTACACCACACACAGACAACCGACCGAAGTAGTACTGGACGATACAGGATGGCAATCACCGACATCAGGCATGCACGGACTATCAAGTCCACCAACATCGACACCCTCAAGGACATCTGGGTCGTCAGCTTCCATGGTGGCACCATAAGCTGTGGAGACGTCAGACTCCACAGAGAGTGCCTGGAATGATGACCGACCACCAGATGCCACGGCGCCCAGTGTGTGACATCTCAGTACCATTCGGTTACACCCACTCCCCTAGGTGCCCCATNCCAGGTCCAGTTCCGGGTTGAGCATCTCCTCGAAGGGGTGGCCATACCGCCCGCAATGGCGTAGACTCTGGCCACAGAGATAATGTGTAAACAGCAGTAGCAGCAGCAGCATCTCGATGGTGGCAGGGCCCCAACCTGGCGAGCGGGTGTAGTACAAGCAGACGACCGGCTCCGCAGAACCAGTAAGATCTCACCTGCCAAGAGAAAGTTGAACCGACTCCAATCGGCATTCAACCCTGCAGCAGGGCGATCCAGCTCTGTATAGCTCATCTCACCGAGACGGCTGCGCCCCTAGCCTAGATGCCGCTCAATCACCTNGTCTTGAGTCGCCCCTGCCCGCCGAGACAGTGGCTTCCCAGAGGGGAGGGCTTTTGATTTGGACCACTCCTGCGGGGTCTTGCACGGCCACTGTCATCACATCTACGGCCCACAGTCGCTGCAAAAGTGCTGCCTGCGGTACATGCATGTCGTGCGTCCCAATGCGTGTCCGCATCGTTTACTTGGAAAGGGGTCATGAACCGATACTGTGTGACCCAATCGAGTGCCTGTGGTGTCCCTAAATATATGTATGGAATTAGAATAGGAATCAAGTGTTAGAATGTGTATAAAATAGCATTAGAATGTATTGTGCACTGACAAATGTTCGTGAAATTCTCCCTTAGTGATTGCGAAGTAATCACATAATATATGCAGGCTACATGCATATTAAATGAGATGTAGAGTAGCTAGGCTAGGGTGTTTTAAGTGTTCTATATAATTTTCTGTATGCCATTGTGTGTCTAATCACGCCAATTAGTGATGTTGGATATAATTATTCTTTCTTTCAATCTGACCATTCCGGGTCTAGTGTGCCCAAAACTTAAGAGACCCAAATTTCTCATGTGCTCAGCAAGGCACCACATAATCATGTTTTGTATTTAAATTAGTACTTAATAAAGAAATCTGAACTCTCTTCAAGCTAAGGGTTATCCTTCCAAACATTGTGGGGTCAAACTCTCTGTATGTTTTATGTGTTTATGTAAGGAGGTCAGTAAACTATGATGCCACGCGGGATGGCGGGAGCTTTCGGCGTGGACGCGGTTCGCCCGCGATAACCCTGGCAGTCTTATTGCATGGGTCTTAGGTGCTGCATGTGGATTTTCATACTTTGTTTTGAACACTTAACTATAATAGGTTAATGTAGTTGACTGAAACTTTTATTTAGTTTACAAACTGCCTTTCCCACGTTCGCAACACCCATCCATTAGTTCGATATATCAACCCCGGTGGTTTAATTATTATTGTAAATTTTTGCCCCATTCCTAGGCTTTTGGTACTGCGACGGAACACTGCACATACGTGTATTTAAACAATTTATGGAACCAAAATAAATTTTTTTGCATACATTGGTTTTAGATGATGTAAATGATCGAAAAACCATTGTTTTGTTAAATATATATATTTATTTTGAGAATAATATATTTTAGGATAGGAAAATAAACAAAAAAAACTAGTCTTCTTCAGAAATATGGTCCTCTTGGATTTATGATGGAAGAAACGTTGGATTTGACTGTGCTGGCAGAACCATATCAGTAGTTTCAGGGAGAAACTACATACATTTCCTTTTTTGTAAAAGTCCTGATACCACTGAGGAAGGGATCTGAGCTTAAGAGTAATATTTTTTTAAAATGTCTCTATTACAGGACTCTCTAGAAATTTTCTTGAAAAGATATGTCCTAAAATGCTTGCTGTATTAGATTATAACAAGGGAAAAACTTTTTGTTAGTATTTCTCATTATTTTAGATTGTCCTCATGTTAAATCCACATCTATAAACATTTTCAATTCTTGCATCAGAGTCAGACGCGAAGTGTTTTCACTTTTGGGAGCGGCATATACTCTTCTATATTTTTTTACATGTGTTGTTGGAAACATCTCTTTTACCAGATTTACTTAACTCGATTTGCGCTGCATGAACAATAACGCCGTCTTATAAAGTAGAGTGAAGATTGTATGTTTTTCTCTTTTTACTCCTTTCACTGGACTTTACAAACGATTTTCGAGGTCGCCCTGGCTGATTGTGCGTAGCCACGGGAAATTTAAATGAGCCTTCTAACCACATGTGATTGTTTTTGAGAAAAACATCTTCCTTCTTATGGGCTGTTGTCCATATTTGTTTCATTTCTGATTTGAAATGCGTGTAACTGAGTTAAAATATTTTTGGATTTGTTTTCAGTGAACTCCAATCCGCCAAAAGTAGGTCTTTTAAAAAAATTTAGTTTTTGTTCCAAATTTGGCATATTTTAATTTTTCATGAGGTCAAATAAGCATTTGCGGGTCACTATCCTTACTCCCGAAGTACCCATTGAGCCTGAGATAAACAAAAGGTTGCTTTGTAATACATAAAACTTAATTTATATGTTTAGCCTTTTTTGCCAAAAAAAGATCAAGGTACTGAGATTTTCCACATCCGCGCTTTTCTGCGGGAAATTTTTTTGATTATCTACTAGTCAAAACTCTAAAGTATTAAGATTAATAGGAACGGATACCTGTAGAATCAGGATCCATCACTTTTCTGCACAAGATTAACTTAGAAAAATAATTATTCACTTCGAAACGTCACGTTTGCACAAACTCGCCGAGAACAGATACGTACGTTAGGTTCGATAATCAAATTTCGACTGATGCTGACAGCGCGGCGTGCATGGAAAAAAGGCGGAAGGTCCTGGGTATTGTTCTCTGAAATGTCCTATGACTCAGATAGATAATTTTAGGTTTTTTTTTTTTCAATTTAGTTAAATGGATTTTTGGACTCGTACATCGTTCAAATACCCGTATGTGCGCTGGTAGGTGCATACATGTAACTGTGTATACTATTTGGAAATACAACTTACTTGAGTGAACCGAAACTTGTGATTTCTCATTTTTGTGTTGTATCTCGCGCCGTGGCCATGGCATGGAAGTCATCAACCCCTCAAGGAAGCATCCTTCTGTATAATGTGAAAGGGGAGCCTGAATACCTAGGTTATATATTACGTTTTCATGTAAATTTGTTTTGTGTGTGTCAGGAGAAACAGCAATGTGGTCCTTCGGCCCACGATTCTAAGAACTGTGACTTCGTGCTCACCCAGTGAGCTGGCGCCCATTCTATTCGAAATAGGAATATTGTGTAATATTCTGACTTTTCTTAACATTTTCGCCGGATGACGTCCGCATTATTATCCCCGACCGCTCAGGTAACGTTCGTCTGTAGATATTTTTTTGTGCAAGAAATTGGTAAATAAATTAAAGTGTTACCCTAACAGTTAATAAAACATTTTAAAATAATTGTTTGTATGTAATTTTTTTCTGGCTAAATACATGGGAGATGTAGTTGTGTTATCATGCAGCTCATCAATAAAGCATGTTAACAAATCAGATATTAAAAAAAAAATTACATTTAAATAATTAGAAATTAAATACTTTCTGTTACTATATTTATTATTTCAATCATGAAACGAAAGGTGGTTAGATTTTGTATAGGTCATTGGGCGGTAAAATTGGAAAAAAATTTTGTCACCATGCAATAGCGAATTATATTCAGTGTATTACAAATATATATTTATAAATTCTTTTACGTCTCTGCCACTGCACATCGGTCTCATAACCATTCTTTATAGCATTTCAAACATTAATAAAATTACTAGAAAAGAAAGTATAGTCTATTCGCGGTTTCTTGTTTTTCTTAATATTCAATGTATCATAAGAGTATTATATTAGTGTTTGTTTTCGAGGGGAAAAAGGAAAATTTTAAGAGAAAAAAAATTGTAAAAGGAAAGTTCAGGATGGCGCCAGTCAGAACCTTCGTCGTTGTCCGTAATGCCATTTCAAGGTTTAATTAAACACAGATTAGGACAAAACGAATTTCCTTATGAGATAGTTTGGCATAGCCAAAATATCTGTCGCTGTGTAAATGCTTGTATTTCAAATAGGTCAATTTTCATTAAAATTTTAATCTACGTGAATTATAAAAAGAGAGAAATTTCACTTAGTTAAGTAGTTATATAATATATGATTTATAATTATTGCTATTATTTTGTGTTTAATGTGTAAATAGAAAGAAATTTACACAAGGTGACGTTAGCACCCATCTAGTGGCGAAAATTTGTAGCAAAACTTAAAGCATTCATTTCCCCCACCTGAGTAGAATAAAGTTTAACCAGACTCATACATATCATACTACTGCAAAGGTTTTTAACCTCACCAGTACATTTTGCTTTCATACAATCTTAAAAGAAAATATTTTTAAAGTAATGTTGATTAATTTGTCCATCATCTATCGTTGGCAGCACTGTGCTCTACTCAATGGTAAAGAGAGCAATGGCTGTGTAATATTTGTAAATAATTTTTTTATGCTGATTGTTGGAATGTAATGTATTTGAAGTATTACAAGTTTGTTCTGATGTGAATAATATCTTCTTCACTGGTGCTGTCTGTCAGCTTTCCTTCAATAATGAATATTCGTTTTTTGTCTTCAGTAACAAGGTTAGGTCTCAGTATTCATTCGTTTTTTAAGTTGACAAATTTTTTTATGAAAATAAAAAATTAATTTAAAAAAGAATTTTAAATCTGGTTTCCTAACAAGAAAATATCTCTGACACTATAGGTATCTTAACGTACTTCAAATTTTGTTTACTTAAAAAATGTGTTTGAATGCAAAAATCTTTATTTGATGATTTACCTCTATTTTTTTGTACCGTTTTTAGATTTTTTAGATATCAATTTGAGTATCGTAAAAATTAAAAGCAATTGCGATTTTCCTTTATTTGCAAGAAAGTAGCATGCAATAAATGTTTTTCTGGAGTATTTATTTGAAGGTGTTTTTATAGACCTAAAGGTCTTCTTTTTTCTGGAAGAAAATGTTGGTATTCAACGTTGCAACCATGACAAGTTCTGTTTGGTCAGCAGTAGCATGCAGTCTGCAATCCAATATAGAGTTCACATATCTTCGACTGCTCGACTGTGAATAGCTGACTGCCTAAGTGTTAATTGTGGAAACCCTTTTGGTTACAAATACATTAAGGCTCGGCTTCATCCCTTTTGCAGAAATTTGTTGTTTTTGTGTCATAATTTCAGTTTCAGAGGTATTGTTGGAAATGTTTAATTATAGGAAATTGACAATTTTCTAGTTGTTTAATATATTTGTAAATTATTCTAACTGAATGTTATTTCCTGTTTGCAAAAATGCAAGAACTTATTGATAAAATGTTAATATGTTATAGACTTTTTACGTCAAGCACATAGCACACAATTAAAATTACGCACAAAAATATTAAACAAATCATAAAATGTAAATTTTCTTATAATTGTACATTATGAGTAATTACTATGAATCTGAAATTATACAAAAACAATGAATTTCTGCAAAAAGGTGAAGCTGAGCCATAATATCTGACTGCAGGCTGCTGAGTCTGGAAGGGGCATTTATGCCACTGGCTGAATTGGCTGGTGAACTCTGGCCATATTTGAATTAAACATTTTGTTATTTAATGATATATACAATTTTGTAGGTTTCATTTTGGACAGTCACTTGTTTAGCAATACATGTTAAAACTGGCGAACCGACCCGGCTTTGCCCGGGTAGAAATGAGTTTTACAGTGATACACAAAATAATAAATTTGGAAAAGACAATTCATTTATGTTAAAAGAGAATTATAAAATTATACTATGTTGGTCTAGGTTTTCAACTGATTACGGCAACCCAAAAGGAAGAAAATATTTTTACTGGATAGCCAAGAAGTAGGGTATTGTTTTTGGAGTGTATCTGTGCAACTATCGCGTAGTTACCACATTTCCGCTTTTGATTTACGAAAATCGAAATGTGAGTTTCATCAAGTTGCAACTTTAGAAATAAGTGTACCTAGGTACTCCTTTTTGCGCTTGGCTAAGGGATTCTAATTGATCACCAAAGTTAAGCAACAATCCCAGCGGCACACATTTGGATGGGTGACCGTTTAGTGGCATAACATCTAAGCGCTTCTGGGCTTCAGAGGGAACGTTAAATATTTGGTCCCGGTTGTTATTGATTGATAGCAGTTGTTAAGCCATTTCAGAGGTCCTTGGGTGGCCTGATAAACTCTGACACCAGAGGAAAAAAATATTTCGGTCACGTTCCCAGTAATTGCAGAATTACGTTTTGTTGTTATTCAACAGGACCCGTATAAGAAGTATCCTATGTCCTATTCCAGGAACTAAAATACCTATATACCAAATTTCGTCAAAATCCGTTCAGCCATTATGGAACTGAGTGGTAACAAATATACACACACACAAACTTTTGCATTTATAATATTAGTAGAATTTTGCACGGAAATTTAATTTTTGAAAACTTACGTATTTATCCCTGGTTCTTGAATTATCTGGATATTATCGTATTTGAAAATTATAATCCCAGCATTAATATATTGCATCTATATTACAATAACTGTAACCAAATTTACAACTGTCGTAATGATTTAAAGCACTAATTATGATGACAATGCACAGTTATTTGTTACAAATATAGTATGCATTTCCATATATATTTTATAGGTTGAACTAATTTGTAACCTCTAGATGNACAGTTATTTGTTACAAATATAGTATGCATTTCCATATATATTTTATAGGTTGAACTAATTTGTAACCTCTAGATGAAAACTAATATGGTGGTGATTTGGTAACGTAATCTTCGTAAAGGATTGATACATGCAAAAAATGGAATACCAAATTACAAAATATGTCATTATTTTTGTATACAAAAACTGGTTAAGTGACCATTTTGTTAACAAAATCTACCAAATTGAACACTGCCTCTGATTGGCTACTCTTCACTCTGTGATGACACCACGAGTTGATAGTAGCGGTATTTGCCAGGTGGGTGATGAAATTTACTCAAACTTTATCTCTTTATGGCAGCTGGATGCATACGTGATTGTCGCCAGCAGCTAATCAGAACGTGTTTTGATGATGCTGCACAAACACATGCCGAAATTGACAAGAGTTTTTGAGAATTTAACCTCTGTTAGTTTACTACAGTTTGTACAATAGATTTAACCTAAATATGAAAGCCTAATGTGGCTGAATAAGATTCATAAGCAAACATAATAACCAAAATCTGTATAAAAAAATATTACAGCATTGCATTTTGGTAGAATTCACAACATGAAACCATACTTACATCTGTGGTGATTCAGAAGAAAAAGTATATTGTGTAATAGGATGGACACCAGATGAATGAAATATGAAAAGGTAACTGAACACTTTACAAAGGAAGCAATGGAGAAGGAAAAGAAAAGAAAAATTTTGGGCTGTGGGTTATTTATTTACGACACCTAGAAAATGGTGATGATAAAAAAAACCATGGATTACTGATATAGCAGGAAACATTTTGAACATGAAAATGAGTCATTATTTTCATCTGCATGTGTAGGGACAATTGTTATCATTCAATGAAGGTATTGTAAGAAAGAATATGGAGAAATAACAGTGGGAGCATGAAACAAAATTTGGAAAATTGTATCTAAACTGCTTTCTTCCCGAGCTAGTCATTCCATGATTCATTATGTCAGTGCCAATAAGATAAATACTGATTACATATGCTTAATGGAAGAACAGATGAAGAGGAAAACACTGGAATCAGTTGTAAGATACTTTTTCTCTGACATCAAAAGAGTTTGTGATTGTTTGTCCCTATCTTAAAACTTTTATTTTGAAGAATGTCATAATTTTGGTATTTGTTCTTTTTTGTTTCTTGTATAAAATATTGTAAAGTTCCGNACTTTTATTTTGAAGAATGTCATAATTTTGGTATTTGTTCTTTTTTGTTTCTTGTATAAAATATTGTAAAGTTCCGCCTGTATTCTCGTTAAGCTAATATTTAGAATATTCCAGCCCCACATTGGGCGCCATATTGTAAAGTTCCGCCCGTATTCTCGTTAAGCCAATATTTAGAATATTACAGCCTCACAGTTAGACGGGCGCCATCTTGTAACGTTCGGCACTTGTTACTGTCGACTGTTTACGTTGCCACGGCTTGCCCTCGACTAGCTCAGAAGGTAGAAACACGAGACTCAGTTAATTGAACCCTAGTTACTTAAGAAAGAAGTTCCAGATTAGTTTGATCTCTATATATATATATATATATATATATNAACTGTAACCGTCCTCCTGATAAAACGTAACACGGCAAACATCCTCCCGATAACCTACAAACGCACACGTCTGCCGAATAAACTAACACGGGAAACGAGCCACCAGCCGAAATTTGAACTTGGGCTATTTTTATAAAAGAAGCTTTCCAAAGCTTCAAACACACGAAAGAATTTTACACCTGTGTCCCGAAAAATTATGAATACTGCGTCATTACATTACTCCCCTCGGTTTGGGATAGATTTTGAAGAAATCTTTCCCAAAGCGAAACCTATCTTTAATGATGCTGTTCTGTAAACCACTGTGCCTCTGTTCCTTGAAAACAATTTACATATAACATGGTAATCATTTCATCACAACAATATTTACTTACTTAATTCTTGACAGAAAAAAATTATTTACTTTACTAAACTCATAACACTGTTGAAGAGTGACAAGCCATTGACAAGGATGCTGCAAAAACATTACGCCTTACTGGTTTCATTCAGTTACTGGTTGTTACAATTTTTGTGGTTGAGGGTGTATTTCCTACCTATGCCATCAATTCTTCATTGTGGGTTGCTGCCCTTTGGTCTCTCGCTGGGATCAGCACACCACTTCTCCAAAAGGGGACCCAGGTCTGCCCAAAACTATAAAAAAAGTCACTGCGACTGCCTCTCACTAGGCCAGTGCTGACAAAAAACCTCAAAAGCCAATGCGACTGCCTCCCACAGGTCAGTGCTGACAAAAAACAAGGGCCCCAGACCTGTCCCAATACAAATACACTTCACTTTGTGCCACTGATCCCAGGACACCATAAACTGCAGCAACATCTCCTACTACTTAAGCAAATATTCTTAAGGCTCAATACTCTACAACACCTCAACCACTTCAACCTTTGGAAAGTTAAGTACTATTTAACGCATCCTTAATTAATCCTCCTAATAATTCCTATTGTCAACTATGATTTACAAACTCACATTAATTGTATGTTTCTTTACATTAACACAGTTTTCACTTGAAAATAAAATTTATAAACCTTCATAAAGCACTTCCGGTTCTGTACTCTGCATTAATTATATCACATTAGTTACAATAACACCATAGCCCATAACAGTTTGAGCTTCCATTACATAACTGCAAAGGTAACAAAACCTTCACTGATACACTTTAAAGTAATTATAATATTTAAACATTTTCATTATATTAATTAACAATTCCTACAAAATTTTTATTAAGGACTTACCAATTGCCTTATCTTCAATTGAAAGTGAAAGTAATTAAATTAGACAACATTGTAAAATTTTTTAATAATTTTAACTGTAGTAGATATTTTGAAATAAAAAACTACTTATATTTAAAGAGAATTCACAAAGTTCTTTCATAATTTAAAACTGGCATATATATGTGTACATTACTCAATATGCTGATAAATTAAAAAGTTTCACCTATGGCAATGCAAAGCCTTTACAATTAACATAATCACTATTTCAAATACAATACTCATCAATCAAATTCAGAAGTATTTTTTGTTTTTACTCAATAAGTAACTTCTTAATAATTTTAAAAAACTGTGCACTTACTTTTCAAGACAAAACATACTAAACTACATTACAAAAGTGCAATGCAAAATAGCACACTATTTTCCACCTGTATTGCTAATTACCCTTACAAAATATTATGATGACAATCCACTACATAGTAATAACCTCAATCAGTAGCANAGTAACTTCTTAATAATTTTAAAAAACTGTGCACTTACTTTTCAAGACAAAACATACTAAACTACATTACAAAAGTGCAATACGAAGCTTAACGTGTACAGGAAGCCGCGTGTGAAGAAGACGAAGCGAGATAAAATGGACGACGAGAAGGCGAAGAAAGGCAAGCGAAGAGAAACGCTAGAAAATGGCCGTCTAGCGAGCGCTGGGATAGACGTGGGAGACAACGACGCGAGAAGGAGCGGCCGCGGAGAAAATGAAAAAGGAAGGAAGCGAACTGCATCGGCAGGGAGTCGAACCCAGCCAACTTCAGCGAGGCAAGGCTGTGCCATGCAGACCCGACTAATCGGCGGGACGAGACAGCAGCCCGCAGCCGTCAACTGAACAAGAGATGGAAGGGGGGGACCTTCCCCCCTCCCCCCAGCAGGCGGTCCAAACCCACATTGCAGGGAGTCCAGCCGGCCGTACGTAAACAACCGACGGGACTTCTCCAGGCCC
>NQII01009756.1:0-40835 GCA_002778355.1 Clitarchus hookeri | reverse complement strand
ATCCGACTCCCATTGCCTGACTCCCTGTGTGTCCCGGTGTGGCCCTCCGAGCACCGCGTTTTAACTCCATACATCACTGACTCTGCAGGGGTCAGAACATCAGCAGTGACTGGCTCATCTGACTACCTCGCATCTCTTGGCGTGATGACTAATGCAACTGATTGACTGACACAACTGACTGACTCTGCTGGGGTCCGACCCCCCGGCCTCTCAGCTGAATGACTGACTTCCTCTCTCGGTATGTGGTTGATATGACTGACCCGACTAATTTGATGTGACTGACCAAACTGAACTGCTCTCCGAACGGATTTATTAAACTGATCCCCTCCTCTCACAGTTGGCTTTTAAACTATTTCCATCCCCCCTTAGAACCTTACACATGTCTTCCTCTGTTGGGTGAAGGGGAGAGGTTGACCTGCTGTGCTAATGACAAACCCTTTCAGCTCCTTTCGCATCGCGTGTCCAAGTTTCCACTCGGTTTGCTAGGTGGGTGGGACTCGTGGCCCAATTGCCAAGATTTTTCAGCCTTTTCTCTGGTGTATTATCCCTTTCAGTACATGTGTTAATTCCTTCGTGGGCAGAAATCGCTAACTTACCACAGCTTGACCTCGGCACGCGTTGATGACTTATATGTCCCCTAGGGGCGGCCTGAGTTGGCCACGTGTGTCTCGTGGTATGTGTCAACTTGTTGGCGCTCGTGGGGAAGATTAAATTGAGAGGGGGGTTTGTCAGCTGGCTTTCTCTATGTTCGCGCTCCATTTGCCACGCGGCCTCCCGCGCGATGTGTCCCGTGGACACACGGCAGCTGTGACCTCCCTTTCTGTCTCTACCCTCCTTCGGTCTCCTAATCTGGTCGCTACTCAAGGACGCTCATCCCCATGGTTAACAGGCATGCCCTGCCTGCAAAAGGAACTAAAACTCTGGCTCTGTGATTCCAAAAAAGATGGCTGTTTACAGGGTACATAATTATTCAAATACTTAGTAGGCCTTACACATTGGGAATAAAAGCTAACTTCTAAGTTTACTGGGACGATTAAAACACTTAATTTACTAGTCTACAGCATTTAGGGGTTGGCACAAATGCTGACTGACTTTTAATAGGGCCTACAAATGCTGTGGATAGCACGGTACTGTACAAGTGTAATTTCTGGCTACATGATTGAACTCGCGCAAAAAATTAATAAATCATAAGCAGGATACACAGCTCGGACTCAGTATAGTACTTACAAACTTTCTTACAGGATTACAACATTTTTACAGGGTTACACAGTTATACAACATGCCCTAAAGTGATCTCTCCAGATCAAAGTCCTTTGACAGTACTTATTTGCTCTTCTGTGATTCCGTCGCCCTTGCAAATCGGGGACTTTCTTGAACATAGGCAAACAATGATGTGGCAGAAGGCCTGTAATTTGCTAAGCTGTCTGACAGCATTTAGGTTTTGTGACATGGTTTACATTTACGGTGGCTCGTAGGGTGAGAAAAAAACTCTTATCTCCTAGACTGGGAGACTCTGTTCCTGGGTTCAGACTACTGTCTGGCATTCTGCCATTTTTACAAGTGGTCCTATGGTAGGCTAACGTAAACACACAACATCCTCGATAAAAAAATTTAACAGTTAATGACATCTCGCAAAATAAACATTCTATCCTCGGCTGAGGGCCCATCTTCCTATTTTGCAACTACTGGTAAATTCAACAAAAAACGCTTAGTCACTCTTAAGTACTAGCTTGTAAACACATTTAGGCTGAGGGCCTATCTTCCTAACTTACTTACGGTTTACACAGGTTTTGGCATCTAGCTGTTTTTAAGGCTCGGGGACATCCTGCCCTTATTACTCGCCGCACTTATGTTCGGCGCACTTAGGGTTGGCTTTAGGTCAGGCACCATGCTCTCGTTTTTCTCTGTGGGTGACATGAGTAAACACTTACCCACCCCATACTGAGTGTTTCTGTCGGATGCGGGGCGCCTCATTCTGCCTCGCACTGTGAAACTGGACAGCAGGTAGACGAGGGGGGGGGGGAAGTCTGCATCACCTTCCTCTCATTCAGTTGACATCTCTTGACTGCTTCGGGCTCGTCCTCGGCTGTGGTCTTATGGGTTCGTTTCTTGGTGGGTGTACCTCTCTTCGTTTCTTCCCTTCTCGCATACTGTCTCTTCTTCGTCTGCTTTCGGCCTGCATTCGCTTGTTTTCTGTCTCCCTTCACTTCTGTCTTCGCTCTCGCTCGCCTGTTCCTTTTCGGTCGCTACTTCTCGCTTTGTCTCTCTTTCTCCCCGTCTTCTTTACACACTCATTCCCGTGTGCGTGTATTTTCGCTCGGTTCTTTGTTATCGCCCGGCGGTGGCACTGTGGCTCGGGAGTCTGAGATAGCGCATATGGGCAACAGCAGGCTTATCACTTCGACCCTCTCTTTCCGCATCCTGGTTCACAGTCCGGTGACCTAGTAACCAACTGCGGGTTTCTACTTTCTTTCTTTCGGCCGGCGCGGTTTTTTTCACCCCTGACTGCCTGACCTATTAACTCACATAATTTTCCACCATCCATTGGAAGTGACTTTCGTCGTCTCTTTTTCCGCTCCTCGCTAATCGTTCTTTGCTTCTACGTCTTTCGCCCGCTCCTCGCTAATTTCTGCCTCGCCAATTTCTGCACCTCGCTTCGTCTCCTCTCTCGCTCTCTCGTTCTCCCTTCGCTCTCTCTTCTATTCCTCGCTAACTTCGTCCACACCTTCTCTCTCGTATCTTGTCGTCTATCACCATTCTCGCCACTTTCACTATTGTCTACCATCCAGTGTGCTAGTAGCCTACTTCTTCGCTAATCTCCCTCCGCCTCTCCACCCTCTTATCTTCTCGTACTGGTTAATTCCTTGGCTGCCTGCCTAGTACACTTAACCCATCCCCGTCTAAGGTGAATTAATAGCTGGGCCCCACGAGGTGTTTATCTAGAAGCCTCGAAGTTTTCTGCATCATGGCTAGCTCGGTAATTCGGTGAGGGTGAGACCCCTTTTTCTCGGGTATAGTATCATTCTTTTTTCTGTCTATACAGACTTAACTATGCCCTACATTGGGCACCAATTTAACTTGATGCTACTCCCCACCTGTGAGATACAGGATGGTTCATAGGGTTTCAGTTAATGTTACCAGGAACAGACTATAAGGTGCCTTGAAGGTTGAGGATATTTCAAACAATAACTTTATCATGTCTTGGTTTTAACAGGTTTATTTGACAGGGAATTTATTCATACATTCCTGTCACTTCCACTATTTTTCCGGGAATCTATTCATACCTTACTGGAACTTCAACACCTATTCTGCCGGGAATATACTTTTACTTTTCTGACCCTGTGTGTTCTGAGCCTGAAGGGCTGATTACAGTGTTCTGGCTACGTTTCCGATGGCTTGGGGGACACTAGGCGACAGGACACATCCTTAAGTGGCAACGTTGGTACCTATCTGTTTTTATTGCTTGGTTGTTGTTCCGGCAGTAGTTGAGGTCTGGTGAGTTGGGTGGCCCTTTAACAGGCCCTTGGACTGGTTGTCGTTGGCATGCTGCACTCAGCTGGCTTCCTCCTCCAACTTCGACTAACTGTCTCCCTCGTCCTAGTGAGGAACCCTTGGCAGGCCCCCACCCAGCTACCGCCTTCTCGGATGGGTTGCACTGGACTACTCCTACTCGACATGATNCAAACCCTGTCAGCTTTTTTCGCGCTGTGTATCCAAATTTCCACACAGTTTGCTAGGTGGGGAACTCGTGGCCCAATTGCCAAGCTTTGTCAGCCTTTTCTCTGGCGTATATCTCCCTTCAGTGCGTGTCTTAATTCTTTCGTGGGCGGAAATCTCTAACCTACCGCGGCTTGACCTCGGTATGCGTTAATGACTTGTAAGTCCCCACGGGTCGGCCTGACTTGGCCATGTGTGTCTCATGGCACGTGTCAAGTTGTTGGCACTCGCGGGGAAGATCAAATTGGTCGGGGGAGCCGGGGGGTTGTTGTCAGCTTTGCTTCTACTTACCATATGCATTATGCGTCCATGTTATGTAATATCTCAGGAACCATTTAACAGATTAAAACCAAATTTTGTACCTTGACAGTGCCTAATTCAAGAATTGATTTTAGAGATGGACATTATTGCTGGTCCGGCATTTTGGAAGATGGCACGACATGTAATAATGAAGACTTTACATTATATCTAGAAAACTACTCAAACAATTTTCGCCGTATTTGGCAAATAAGTTATGCTATGGTAGTTCATGTAAAATTGGTTATGCATTTATTTTCAAAATGGCGGCCAAAATGNGGCAAATAAGTTATGCTATGGTAGTTCATGTAAAATTGGTTATGCATTTATTTTCAAAATGGCGGCCAAAATGTTTAGTTTATTTGGTATAGCTACGATACAGTTCTACCAATTACTATCAAATTTTTTATGCTGAAAGTGTGTATTTCAATCATTACACTTGCAAACACATAACCACTTCTTTTTGCCATTTTGTAAGTCAGTGCCACACAAATTAATTAAGCTTTTAAGTCATATCTCGGGAAACAACTGACCGATTCCTACGAAAATCGGTAAACAAGTGATAATGCAACATATGACGTAAAATAGTATGTGTTATGTAGGGCAGATAATTATTATCAAAATGGCAGTCATATAGTTATATCAGCTCAATATGCTATGTTGTCGAATCAATTGATGAATTCTAAATAAAATTTGCATGCTGGTAGTATACATTACAACTACCAAAAGTTCATACACTTAGCCTCTTTTGTCTATCATGTTATAATATACCATTACTCGCAAAAATAAGTTTTGAATATCATACCTCGGGAAACAATTAACCGATTCATTACATATCTGACATAGAAGTAGCACTGCGGCCGGTAATGTAAACTAAAAAGTTTGAAGTGAGATACTTATTTTCAAAATGGCAACAGCATAGTCATTTTAGCTGAGTATGTGATTCGTCTTAACCATGTAATTAGATGCAACTTAACTTTGTATGCCGGAAGTATATATTACAACTAACAAATGCGTATATAGAGTCTCTTTTGTCCGCCTTTTGTAAGATAGCAGCACATGGCAAATTGAAATCTTTATTATATATCTCCGGATAAATCCAACAGATTATCACCAAATTTGGCAAACAAGTAGCATTGCGATAGGCCATGTAAATTGAAATTTTGATGTAGGTCAGAAATTAATTATCAAAATGGCCGTTATACATACCACTAAATTCAGTGTGCTATGTCGACGAAACTAAGAAATACATTCCAACTTAACTATGTATGCTGGCAGAATCTATTAACACCATCGCATTTGTCAATACAGACACTCATTTTACCGCAATTTTGCCAAATTATACCACTTGAAGAAATGAAGTTTTTTTGTCATATCCCGAGAAAAAAATAAACCAATTCCCACAAACTTTGGCGAGGAAGTAGAACTGTGGCAGGCCACATTATATTGTATGTTTTAAGAGTGCTGGGTACTTATTTTCAGAATGGTGTGTATAAAAACACTTTACCTTAGTGAGCTATATATATATATGAAACAATGCAACACATTTTCACTAACTTGGTGTATTGTATATATGACAATAATCGAATGTCCTCTATTTATGAAGATCTTCACATGGAAAATGGAGACTTTATGTCATATCTCGAGTACCAATCAACCTATTTCCACCTAATTACACATACAAGCAGTGATACAGTAGGGTTTGTAAATTACCCTATTGTAGGTGCGGCAGGCCTTTCTCTTAACGGCATTAATATAAATAATTAAGGTGAATAAGTTTTATCTATTATACTATTCAACAATATTCAACATAATTTCGTAGAAGCATCAATTATGCATACAGAGATAATATTTTGCGGTCATTTTGGCAAAATAGTGGCAAGTGAGAAAATTTAACGTTTTGCAATTTTTTTTAACAATTAAAATAATTCCCATAAAATTTTGCACACCATTAGTGCTTCTGAAGGTCATGTAAACTAAGAAGATTTAAGTAGGGTCAGACGTAATTTTTAAAACTGGATGCCATTTAAATATTTAGATATGATTGTCGTATTTCTTAAACAATTTAACTAAATTCAACATAACCTTTTATGCTGACAGTAGCTATTAGAAGCATCGTACACATAACTTGTTTTGTCAATTTTGGCGACAAAAAAGAAAATAAAGTTTTATGCCATATCTTAGTGACCAGTTAACCGATTACCACCAAATTATTCACACGAGTATATCTACGGCAGTTCATGCAAACCTATATGATTTAAGTTGCTCAGAAGCTTACGTTCAAAATGATGGCCCTGTAAATATGTAATGTTAGTGAACCCTATTATTCTAAACATTAGACTGATTACACCCGAAGTTGGTGCTCCGAATCCAACCTCCGTAATGTAGTCGATAGCACGCTAGTTTATGGTACGAGTATTTCTGTGTTCGAGTCTCGGGTGAGGCATGTGTGCATTTATAATTCTCACTTGTGTTGCATATGTTTCTGCATCGATCTCTAATGATATTTACGTCAACACGTATTTAATGGGTACCTACCATCTAAGCTTTAAGAACATCATCAAAATTCATTGCCTCTATGAGGAGGGAAGCAGTCTCATTAGATGTATCAGTTACTTCTTGTTTTATATGAAATATCAGCATTAAATTTTCACTGGTAACTCGCGACTGTTCAGCGCTCTGCTATGCCAAATAGTGTATTTAAGGAATATTGATCGGCTATGTGCACAAGAAGAAAGTAATTCCTTTAATTTTTGGAACACTTGTGAGTTCGTTGCAGTTAGTACAGTTTCGTATTTGGATCACAGTAGTAGTTAAATTGCAACGAAAGCAAGTCGTTTTGCTATAATTGCATATTTCGTATAAGTTATATTTTTAGGTTTGTTAGTTAAACATTTTTGTAACTGAGTTACTAATACTAACCATCCACACACAAAAACACAACATTGGGTTAGTATATCATATACTATGTCATCAAATCATCACATCAATTGTACATTGGCTAATATTTTTTTTTTAACAAAAATTATATTACATTATGTAATTAACATTTATTTTCACAATAAATTTTACAATGTTGTTGAAAATATGGCTTGGTGTTGTTAGAATTTTTTATAGACTTATTGAAAACATAATCTAGTTATCTATTTTTTTTGTGTTCATTTATGTTCCTTTACAGACATAGTTTTATACTGCAATATGTAACTACGATAGTCTAGTAAACTATCAGCATAGTCTATTTATGGGATGCGTATTCACGATAACTTTATAATCTTGCTTTACTCTGTTAGTTTTCATTATAAGTTATATGACTCAGATAAAAATTTTCGTATTAGGTACTATCTATTTATTAACGTAGTGTCATATTGCAATATGTTGTGTATTACAGTGGTATTGAACATGATATATTTTCTTGTTGCATGACGGTATTGCTAGCTTAACCATACTCTGCATGTAGTTGAAATTGATTATAAATTCTTACGCGCCCAGTTATTACCTAATGGTTAATGCTGTAAATCATGTGATATGAGGAGTTTATGGAAGTGAGAATTTGTGTATTAGCTCTTTGTTCTATTTACTGTACAATTCCTAAAAAACGAGTCAGTCATGAATCATTTAAACATTTTAATTATGTTAATAATTTACAACAACTTGTGAAAATGAATAATTAATTTGTTCTTCTCAGCGTTAATGGCTGAGCGGTGGAACATGACCACTTCACGGAGGTGGAACCTTGGCACGCCTATGGCTTTCAAGGCAGGATGATGCTGCGCTGGTTTGCTTTGTATTTCGCAGTACGAACTAAAACATTAAATAAAATCCATTGGTGTGTACCAGGAATATATCTTGTATTTCCAGATTAAATGACAAAATGCTACCAACTACATTATTATGATATAAAAAAAATGCTGTCTGCAAATCTACTTACCATTCCAGACGCTAAAAAATTAGCATAATTTTTTTGCCACATGAAAACTGATCTAAATAGGAATTTTTACTTTCTTGGTTGTATATCTGTAGTGAATAATTTTCCAAGGTGAAAGTACTCTAAAAAGACACTGGCTGGTTGTCATGACACAAAACCCTGCCTATGTTTTAGCGAAGGTATAATTTCTTATTCTTTCCATTACAAAAACGAATATGTATACTATTTTAAGATTAAAATAATAAAAAATTTCTCATTTTTTATAATCTATTCCCCGTTATTAAAATTGGTGTTTATGTGCCACGTAACTGTCGTTAAAAAAAAAGGTTAGAAATTTGCGAGTGAAAGGCGTGTACTGATTTTAAACCGCGATACTCCATGAGTAGAGACCTGAAAAACTCGCGGAATCATTTCGGGACAAGCTAGAATTCATAAACGCGTACATATAAGTAACTTTTGCAATTGGTCCACTCGTTATTTGACACCTCCTTGCGATATCTGGACCAATAACAAACTTACAACAAAATGCATGCCCAATAAACGCCACCCACCCTGACAGCAAGTAGTAACCAATAGGACGTTGATATTTAATTATATTTTTTCATAATACTGTGAATTCTAACATACGAGTCACTGAATTCGCGAAATTTTCAGGTCTCTATACACAAGTCCCTCCTAAGGGGACGACGATGTACACGGAGGGAGGGGGGAGGGTGAATAAACTCTCGTGGCGTGAGTAGGCGTACACGTCCCTCATGAGAAAGAGAAAGAGGCAGCAGCCGGGTCGTGCGTCAGCCCTTCCTTGCTTGCTTGCTCAACAAGTCTCCCCGAGGGTGTCGTACATCGTATCACGGCCTCCATGCACCCCCTCTACGTCACCCAGGGCTCCTGCTTCATACACGTCCGCCCCGATCACCAGCAGCTAATTAGACGCGTGGCCGAGGGACCCATCGCTCAAAATCGCCCGCTGGTCGACAAGCCCGCCCTGANGTCCCTCATGAGAAAGAGAAAGAGGCAGCAGCCGGGTCGTGCGTCAGCCCTTCCTTGCTTGCTTGCTCAACAAGTCTCCCCGAGGGTGTCGTACATCGTATCACGGCCTCCATGCACCCCCTCTACGTCACCCAGGGCTCCTGCTTCATACACGTCCGCCCCGATCACCAGCAGCTAATTAGACGCGTGGCCGAGGGACCCATCGCTCAAAATCGCCCGCTGGTCGACAAGCCCGCCCTGACAATCCGACACACAGTTCCTGTTGCGAGTTCCTTCCCTCGTGTAATTGGCCCCTCCGTCTCGCGAACGGCCAGGAGCGTTCGCAATTCCCGAACAATACGGCCGCGGCGGAATGAGGCCACTGGGACGAAACTAGGCGGGGGCAAGAAAAATCGCATTGTTTTTATTACCTTCACCATATCGTCCCCAGTCTGATGATGAAAATTGTAATGGGATCATAGACAATATCAGCTGTAAAAAGCTGGTCCCAAGTGAAATCAGAAAAAAACGAATGTGTTGTATGAAAATTAAAGCCTTCTGCTTCAATCACATAAGTTTTAAATTAGTACACGAATATTTTGTCAAAATAAAACTCACGAAATTATTGACAATGATAAAATGCATATTTTATTTCATTTTAAAATTTTTTATTACCAAAATACTTTACACTCTAAGCCTGAAACAATGAGAATTGAATCATATCAGCGAAAATAAGTGAAAATGGCTCAACTGGTAATCAGTATCACACAACAAATTTTTATGATAGCTGTATTTCACTGATTTACTTCCATTTATCACCGAATGTCGATAATTTCGCCTCCATTAGTCACTTGTACCACAGTTTTTTTGCTTGATTCGTCAGTCGGTAGTAGCTTATACATTTGCTTACAGTGAATGTTATTTCACTGAGAAAGATCACTGATTCGAGCTTAGAATGTACAGCAGAATTTTTATAGCCACTTGCCTTTAACCTTTATGGAAGCAATTATCTTTATGTATAAAATGAAATGTTCTCACTGACTGACGGACTCATTAATGAACACCACAAACCACGGCCGCCATAGGATGCAAATTTAAGGATGGCTTCCTCTCAGACTGCAGGCACCCACTAAGTCAAGAATTTTCAAAATGCGACCCTCAAGAGTATGAAAAGGGATAAATGTGTTTTCGAGGACTCTCCAATAACTCATTAACCCGATAGAATATTGTTATGCTCTTTATTTTGAAAGGCTAAACATTTTTTTCGTGATTTTTCATAAATCTAACATTAACAGGGTGCAAAAGGGGAAAATGTGTTTTCGAGGATTCCTCAATAGCGCATTTACGCGATAAGATATAGTTATTATATTTCTTTCAAATGGTTACCTATATAAGTGTGTAAATTCTAATTTCAAGATTTTGTGAGAAAAAAAAACTAATAAGAAGGCAAACATGAGTAAATTGTGATTTCGAAGACTCCACATATATAAATTAACCCGACACCACGTCGTTATAATCCTTGCTTTAACATTTCGTTTAGACAATTTCCTAACAACTAATCTCAGGATCTTCTAAATTCAAATCTCTAATAAGGCGAAAAAGGTTCGAATGTGTTCGGAAAATTTAATTTATAACATTTAGCAAACTATTCTTAAGGTATAAATTTTAATAGAATTACAAGTTATTAAATATTGAATTTACGAACAATCCATTAGACATTGTTCTTATTTATTGAACTGTAACTAATAATTGTACTACTACATTCAATGAGGTTGCAAACAATTGCGCTTTAAGCTACTAAGGCCTTACATGCAGTCGGCAGTAATTCAGAAATTATACGTTATAANGGTTGCAAACAATTGCGCTTTAAGCTACTAAGGCCTTACATGCAGTCGGCAGTAATTCAGAAATTATACGTTATAAAAATTATACTACTTAAATTGTGTTCTCTTTATGATTACATGACAGCATGAAAAAATTTTGAATAATTTTCTCAGCTTTCGTGAAACAAGCTTCTTCTTGATTTTCTTTTGTTCAATAATTTTTAGATATGTTTATTGCATGTTTTGAAAGGAAATTCTTTCATTACTGCAAGTGAGAAACGTTTTGTGAATTATTANATTTACGGCGTAGGAAAATTAGCGAATCATTTATTAAATCTGCATTTGTTACACAATATATTCTAAATTTAAATGTTTATCATCCCTATTAATACAATTTTTTTATGGACACATGATTTGTTTGGACAGTTTTCGATAAATATAAATTATCACTTTTTTTTATGCAAATATTCTGAAGAGAAAATGTTGAGAATTTTCCACAATTCTATGAGAAAGTGTAAATTGTTGTTAAGAAATTTATAAAAAGAAAAAAACGAGATTTTGCACTTGGCATCCCTGAGTTAAAAAAGCGACACAATCTGCGAAAATGAATTAGGATAATATATGCTAATTTAACATAATTGTTTTATGGTTGTGGCTGTAATTATTCCGCAGTACGCTGTTCCTTGTTTGTTTTGTTTTCACTGATTTAGAATCCTCTGTTAGGTTAACTGTGTGCTAAAATTGTGTACTGTACTCTCTTGTAAATTGGGGCAATAACGTGCTCCATGGCGGGAAATTTCCTAGTGGCTATTCGATAGTACCTGTTTTAATTAAAGTTTATGAGGAAAATAATCATTATAATTTTCGTTACCGTTATTGTCGTTTATAAGCGAACACCCTAGTGCTCGGGCGCAGCAACCAGCATTATTTTATAAAAATCCTGGTTCGATATTTTTAAATTTGGTTCACAAGCAGCATCATTACAATCTCTAAAAAAAAAGAAAACCTATCTCACTGTATCCTACATTGCGATTGCTAAAATTTTCGTGAAAAATATTTATTATGAAGGCATTAGACATAGTACAGGAGAATAATAAAAAGGGTATACAATCTGGGAATAACATGACGCAAGGCATGAAAATGGTAGGGAAGATACACATTGATAGCTATAGAAATTCGTAGGAGGTTACCCAGTTATTCCGTATCTGCGGTCGATCACAAGTAAGTTAAAATTTTTTCTGTGCGTGATGACTCCTCCAATTGGTGTTAACCGAGCAAGTATATTAGATTATCTTTTACCTCAGCATGGGAAATAATACATTTTAAATTCCAAGTCCTAAACAGTTGCCAGGGGCAGTATTCTGTAACTTTAGCATGCTTGAAGATACCCACTGCGAGCATCTTTATGGTAAAACTACAGCTAAAACGTAAATACTGGTAATTGTCTTCAAGTGCTGTCCTGCAAGACATCTATTTATCGCTGTCTTTGTACTGTAGCTTAGCTTTGGTAATGCTGCTGGCTCTGTTTTGAAATCTGCTTGCTGAGTTACTTTTTTTTTACAGTGTATTGTGTCATATATTATGTTAATAAAATAAAGTTAATTTTCTACTAAATTTAGTTTTAGTTTTAAGGCTACACTGAAAATTAATTGACATCTCTTTATGATACAAGTTTTCGGATGCCCCTAGATCATTTGAACAACACGGACTCCGTCGTATGTGTCGTGGTTTTGAGAGAGAAGCACGGTATCACTAGCGGAAAATAAGATTTACTTTTTAAGTATAATGTATTTCAGGCACTGTTTATTTGTGTGGTAATGTAATAGAATTTGGTAAGAGAATTTAATATTTCTCCTCTTTGGGACATTTTAATATGTGTATTTTCGCCCTGACGTGTTTTTTGCTTCAGTAAATGCGGCGGACATTTTATTTCCACTGTCATTCAATAAGACACCCTGTTGGCGTGTCTTTATAAAATAACAGAGACTGAGCATTCGAAAAACAGCCATGAGATTATGAGTGAAAAGAGACTATATTTTCGCCTCGTAAAGACAGTTAGGCAATGACTGTCTAAATGAAAACTGCAGAACGTTATTGAATAGGACTCCAGACTGTTCAAACTGAATTAAAATGTAATGATCTCATGTCAGCCGTAACCAGGTGGCAGGAGCATACCTCGACTTTCGGTTGGGGTGGGAAGTCTTTTATCAATTATGCTGGCACAGGTATCAATTTTCGATTAGTGGCGTGGTAGGAGGGGCTCTGTCTAATCATAATTTTAGGAAACAATATTAAAATAAAAAATAATATAAGGATTTAAAAATATTCTGATATCATTTCATTTAAATTTTAAAATATTCATGGGACAATTTTATGGCAATGTTAAGTTTTTTTGTTACGAGGGGGTGAGGTTATTTCCCCTGTGGACTTCCATCACCCCCCCTCCCTTCCGCCATTTTCTGTAATAGCCCTGCCCTGCTGCAGTTTAAATGAACGACAATGACATCACATTGGTGGATGCGCAGAAAGCGACGCATTTAAACGACCGTTCCGGCTTGCGTGTTATTTGATTGCGCCTTGCTTGCGACAACACTTGGAAACATCCGAGCGAATGGCGGATGTACTCCATACCAAGGAGCATGCAAAGGACGAGTTGTAACTCTCAACATTATAAAGACCATTGTCTTATTCATTTGTTTGAAGTTTTGCCAACATTAGCACACAGAGTAGAGTACGAATTTTCGCTTGGTTATGTTGGCAGATAAGGCGCATAATGCCACCGGCCTGTATTTTGTTTTTATTTTAAGACTGCCCTACTTTTTCTGGGCCATATTATTGATCGCGCAGTTTAGTTTACATACAGTCATTTCACCCCCCCCATCCCAAACACCTGAGAGCAGATAAATCGTTTTCATGGAGACTAACCATTATTTCATAAATTATTTAATGGGAAAATTTATGAAAATATCTGCGGCATGAACTAACGGACGTGAAAGCCACACAGAGAAACAAGGCTCAGCTATCACTAACCGAATTAAAATATGTAAACAGAGCACGTTTTTATTATATATATATATATATATATATATATATATATATATATATACACACATATATATATATACANTTAATATGTTCTTTTAATACTGTCACATGTTCATGGGTCATATGTTCATTTACATTTTGTAAAACAAAGAAAAACGTTCGTCATATTTCAGTAACAGTTTGTGCAAATTGGGAAAGACACGCAAATATATAGGCTGTCCCCAAATATATGTGACGTGATCGGAGTGTGGATAGTACACCATAAAACAACAAAAATTTCTCTACGAACATATGTCCTTAAGTCGATAGTTTCCGAATTACAGACCTTATCTTCCAATGTTGTACTAGATGTATTCGTAATAGTCTTCCTGGCACATTTCAGTTCGGGTAACTGTAGCCATGTTCGTATACCAGCAGTGATACGCCACTCTACAAGAAGTGTTCAAAATGTCCACCTTGTGCCTGAACGTATATACAATGTGTGCATATAGAAAAACTATATCACTATTAATTGCATATTTACGCAATGTACAGGTAGTGAAACAATTTTTAAATGTAGAAACATAATATTTATAATGCTGTGGTTATACGACCATAGAATAAACTTGAGTACGTGTTTCTTCTGTAAGGATTCCTTGATCCTATTCAAGTCGTGGTGACTGTTCAGGGGCGTGGGAAACTTTGTAGGAAAAAAAAGGGGGAGGGTGGCACGGACTGTAGATAATCTGGTGCCCCTGGTGATTGAAAGAGCACTCTTCCCAAAATTTAGTTTGAANAGAGGGTGGCACGGACTGTAGATAATCTGGTGCCCCTGGTGATTGAAAGAGCACTCTTCCCAAAATTTAGTTTGAAATAAAATCACTTCGGTATTTACACTAGAACTAGTTTGTAATCATATGTTTTACACAAAGCTCTTACCATACCAGAAAAAAATATTGTATTTTACATTGTTATTGATATACAATTTTTAGGAAATAAACAATCTATATTTTTTTCTTGTGGCGCCCCCTCACGTAGTCTTTGGCGCCAACAAGTGAAAAAGCGCGAGGGGTGGGATGCTCCTTCTACTTACCACTCCCCTCCTCCATCAACCATTATTTCCGACTTGCATGAGAGAACTCCATGCCCTCGGGGAGTTCCCAGTCCCGAAACGTCCTCGGACAAGCCGCGCCGCCGTGTCCGACATGGCTTCCTAAGCAGGGGCGGCGCGTGCTGCCCCATCTAGCGGCGGCCCGCCAACTAATTACTTCTCCTGCGCACGCCGGCTTTGAGCAGTGTTCGGGATCTTGCCTGGCTGCGGAGGTCCATTAACGAAATTAGGGTCGGCACCGCTCGCGGCAAAGGGACACGGCGGTTTTCGTGGTTTCACGTTGCCTTCCGGGGAGATTAGGCGCCGAACTAGCTGCTAATGCGCGAGTCACGAGGGGAAGTGAAAACTGGAGACGTCTCTCCTCTACATTGTCCGCCGAGGTTAAGTTACTGGAAGAGCAGAATATTAAGCTTCGTCAGTCACCTTACACCACGATATTTGGTACTTGGCAAATGTTTACATTAATTTTCTGTTGGAACCGTTAATCCACTTTATGTAACTAAGCTGTAATTAAGCGTAGCCTACGTGTATTTTAAGTACCTACTGTGCTGCTTACGTTTCCTTGCACTCTTTTAGTTGGCAAAATCACAATTGTGTAAAAATATCCACATTCGTAGCTTGTAGATTTGGCATGATTTTGCAGAGAATCTTATTAGTTTCTTGTAAGTAGGCCCCTAAGTAACACAAGGGCGCAAGCGATGTTATTTTCGAATGTTACTTTATTCTTAGAATGTTTAACACGCCTTACGCAAGACCATATCGTAATTTGAAAACACGATGTGTCTATATTTGGACTGAGTGTGTACTATTACCTGATATTTACCACTTAGCTTTTGCGTTTTGGATTATGAGAGACGTAAGTTGTCATTGCATTGCATATACATATGTGTAAATTTATTTAAAAATGAAGTTCATCCCACTTATACTTACAAAGTACAAGTCAGAGAAGTAAGCTTGAAAACTAAGCGGAAATTTATTTACAACGCGCTGAACGAGTGATTATCATGACATGTGGAATGGAAAAAGATTAGAACACAGAAGTCAGGTGGCGTTACTTTTAATATTAAACTAGCAAGAAACGAGGCACACTGAACAAATTAACTTTTTAAATAGTTTTATCCTGGTAATTTAGATAGTCAAGATAAATTAGCGCAAACTCATTGTTGGATTAAATTTTATAAAGAAAACCCGTTATAGTCAATTCATGGTTACTTCCAACTATTCTGAAACCCTACTAAAGTTATACTTTCAGGCTATTCCTCCGCCTCATGCAAACAAAGCTTTATTACGTATAGAAAATTATACCAATGGGACAGCGCACCGTATTCGTGCGCATACAGTATAATCATATTTTGCATAAGAACTAATTTTTACTAACCATTACCAATACGCCTATTTTCTGACTGTTTTTCTTAATTATAATTACAAATGAAGTATAATTTGTTGCTAAAGGTTAAATAATTGTTGCGTTTAACACCAAATAACGGTGCTTTATGTTAACGCAAGTATAAAACGCTTGTGATACGTGACATGTTTGGGAAACAACTAAACGCGTAATTAATTAGGTGATTTTTCAAAGATTTTATTCAAAGATGTGAATAAACTGCGAATATATTATAGTCATTTATTTTTTACGAAGGGTAGTTAGGTGTTCGTTATTATAAAAAAATCTTTAAAAACATGTAAATGTGAAGAACCACGGGAAATGTGGACTAAGGCCACTCTTGACGGAAATGCTGGCACCCTTCTTGCCAAGGGAGAAGGTAGAGGGATGGAGCAGGGGTGGGCTGAGGAATTAGTCCTTGTAGGGGCTGTTAATTGGCCTCGGCGGAGATACGAGCCATTGATCCTCTATGTATGTGTGCGGCGTACTAGTCACGGGTATTCCCTCCATTACGCTCATCTCTCCACGCTAGCCGCCCCCCTTCCCCCTTGCTATACTAATGCAACGTGCACGTGTATGTAATTGTCGGGGAGCTGTATTGGAAGCGAGTGCGCACATTTCGCCCTTCGATTACCGCGATTGCAACGCCCACGGCGCCCCTCCACGGCCGGAGTTTTTTTGTTATGATACTTGGGATAAACCTGCTGCGGGGTCCACCCGTGTAGCTGCGGCGGCCCTGGAGTGAGGATATATTAGCCGGCCGCCGGCGATACGACCGCTTGATCCGCCGTGATTGCGAAACAGAATGGGTGGGCCCGCGCGCGCTAAAGGACGTAAATGAAACGACTGCTGCTGCCGCCGCACCGACCATTTCCGGCCCGGAGCTGCGGTGACACCCGGCCGTTTGCGCTCGCGTAATCCCAGCTTTTTGCTACTTGATCCCAGAGCCTTGCTGCACCTTGGTCACCACTGCCCGCTGCGGCTTGTTCGGGCTTGTTTATCAAATCACGCTGAGCCGGACTATCACATCTACACTGCCGCGCAGAAAAAAAAAACAGGTGGCACTCTAGGATATGAAACTGATGGTATGAAAGAATTTCAAACCTAATTATTTAATGTATTTTTGGTATTCTAGTAGCTGAATCACTACCAGAGGTAATCGTCCAACAGAATATGTAACATGCAACGTGCTGCAAAACAGTTCAAATGCGAAGTGAAATTTAAAATGTCCCTTAAATTTTTTTGACTTTCACAACTACTTTGAGAGTTGCTAAACTGTGTAAAAAATTATAGTATAGTAAAATATTTATTTTCAAAAGTTTACAAGCCCGAACGTGTTTTTGTCGTGTATCTATATCGTGTAATTTATATCAATAATATCACATAAAATATTGCCAATATTTTTTTCTGTTGAATGTCCTAATGAATGCGATGGCTCATATATTCTGTTACCAACGTATCGAAGGACGCCTTAAAAGGGTCGAAAGTCAGTCAAAATATGAACTTTGTACATGGCAATAAGCTTGTGCGATGAGATGTGTATTAATAGAACGATGTTACGTGGAAAGACAGAAAATACAGAACCCCAGAAATGTTGTTTTTGTCTTCGTGGATGATGGAAGCTTGCTCTTGCTTGTTTGTATTTAGTGCCAATAACTTTGGACAAGCGACTGACAAATAAGAGTATACATGTGCATCAATCAACACAGATATTGTTGGCAGGGTGCAGCAATAGAACGTTTACTTGTATCAAAATGTCATGAGTTGAACTTCTGTGGGTTTCAGCGTACACCTTACATACCCTCACGATACAAATTAGACGTAAATAATGCTCAAGGGAATGTTTGGCACATTAACGGTGTATGAAACTGCCCCATCAACATAGCAATGGAGAAGACTGCCAGTGGCTAACTTGCCTGCTTTTCTCTACGGTCATAAATAAGCATAGGGAAGATCTCAGCTCTATTAGGTCAGAATACTTTTCGGATGCTAAGTATGATGGGGATAGCGTGAAAAATAAACTGGCGCATCGTTTTGTTCAAAATTCCTTTTTGCGTAACGTTTTCAGATATGGGAATCATGCCGGACGATGCCTCTTGTTGGGGGCTTCTCACGGGGTCTCCTGTCTCCCTCGTCCTTTCATTCCGGCGCTGATCCGTACTCACCTCGCTTCTCCTTCAACGGCTGTCAAGACCCCGATGTTAAACCCGCCCAAATCTCCACTCATTCACTCACTCACTTTGCATAACTTTGGACAGCATTTTTTTTTAGGTTAAATGCTCTTACTCATTATGTACTTGGTAAAGGCCGTAAGGCAAAAACGTTGTGAGCTGAAAACGTCATTAGGCAGAACGTTTGTAGGAAAATAACGTTTGTTCGGAAGCGATACCGACGTATAGCAGCTATGGGCTCGAATTATTCAGAAAATGAAGTTCTGTTTTTTTTGTGTAAGGTACAGCCGATTCTGCGTACTGTTTGCAGCTGGTGGATTTCAGATAAAAATCTCATGCCGCAAACGTTTCAAAGGGCCAATTTATATGTGCGGGTTCTTTATAAAGCGTATTTTTCACAACCGCTTTAATATTAGAAAAAAATTGTTAAAATTAAAATTACTATCATAGTAATTTTTTCTTTACTTCTACTTAAAAATATTTTGATGAGATGATACAAAATGTTGAATACGTACTGAAATAAAACAATCAATATGAACCAAGAGGCAAGTGAACTAACATTGTTTATACCTGAGTCGATAATCGGGAAAAGTTATCGCAAAATCGCTACAGATTAAACAAGTACCATCTCAGCAGAAAATATTAATAATTTTTTTTTTATATTCCTGAAGTATTGTTAATGTTTTTAATTTTTCAGCCTTAGGACTCATTCCCCTCATTGAATAAAAGCTTGGAATCGATTATTTAATTATAGAATACAATATTATTCGCTAACATCAAGGTGCACCCACAGCTGTGATGAATCCAAATTATGACACATTACTTGGCATAAGGACGCCAAAGGGATGAAACCGATAAAACTTAAATACCATTATGAAACAGACCGCGAAACTTGACTGACAGAAATAATGTAACTGTCTTCCATGTTTTCCGTTAGTGAAAATTTCGAACTTGTGATTGAGTCGGAATAGTAATGGCGAAGGATTAGTGTGTTAGGGCACAACCAAAAATACAGAGTGAATATAAAAGAATACCACAATTTTGAAAGTCTGTAAATAAACAACCTACAAATTTAATTGAAAAATCAAATGAACCATGGAACAGTGAAGCTTGTTAACCATACATTCATAAATGTTCAATGTGACCACCATGAGCGGCCTGAACGACATATACGCGATAATGAAACACGATCTACACTCTTGTCAGCATTTCCGGTGTTACTGTTTGGATGGCGTNTGAACGACATATACGCGATAATGAAACACGATCTACACTCTTGTCAGCATTTCCGGTGTTACTGTTTGGATGGCGTTCGTAACTTTCGGTTTGAGGTGGGGAGGTGGTAGCGAGCTCGCATTCGACACGCCATTGTGAGGGGATGGTCTGATGTTTCCTTTATGGTGCGTTACCCTATTGGCACCTAGCTGTTCGCGGATACCTGAACGAGACGTTGCCGCAACGCTGGATTGGTCGAGGAGCATCTGGTGNACCTAGCTGTTCGCGGATACCTGAACGAGACGTTGCCGCAACGCTGGATTGGTCGAGGAGCATCTGGTGACCAGGCACTTCATCACTGGCCGCCAAGATACTTGGATCTTACCCCGTGCGATTTTTTGCTATGGGGGTACATAAAGGATCAAGTGTTTCGTCCACCATTGCCTGCTAACATTGACGACCTCAAAACTAGAATTATGGACGCCATCCAAACCGTAACACCAGACATGCTGACAAGAGTGTGGAACGAGTTTGATTATCGCGTAAAATGTCGTTCGGGCCGCTCATTGTGGTCATATTGAACATTTATCAAGATATGGTAAACCAGCTTCACGGTTCTATTGTTAATTTGATTGGCTAATCAAGGTTGTGGGTTGTTTGGTTTTGATATTGTAGACCTTCAAATTTGGGGTATTCTTATAGCGCTAGTTCAGACACGGCGGAATCCGCGCGTTTCCAAAACGCGAGTATCAACCGCGAGGAGCATATTTACATTGGCGTCCTCATGTTGATTCACACCTGACCGCGCGGATTGTCAAAACGCGTGACAGCCGCCACTCGACCGCCAGAAAATAGATCCGCGCGGCGCCGCCCGCTCGTTTATATTACTGTGGCGTGCCTGGAGGACGTTCAGATGCTTGGCGGAGGGCGCGTGGTTCGGATGTGTGCCGCCATGGATCGTTTCGATACTGAAATGTTTATTGAAGAAGTGGAGAAAATACCAGCCATATGGGACATTTAGTGTGCGGAATATTCTAATAAAATTGTCAAGAACCGAGCTTGGCAGGGGTTGGTGGAGTTATTTAGAGATGTAGAAGATTTTGTAGAAAAAAAGGCTATTTTAGGTTAGTACTGACAACTCCCAGAGCAGTGGTTTTGAAGGAAGGTGATTGACACTGTTGTCTAAAGGACCAATTTACTACTGAAGTAAACACAGGGCGATTGGAGTTCAAAAAACAATCTAGTTTTATTATTCCTTGACAAGTTATAATTCACTCACGAGCTCTAGAGACAACTCCTTCCCGTTTATAAAAGGGGGGGGTGTAGGGGGGTAGTACTCTTCACACACGCTGGATGACTGTACTTATCTGTCCTGTTGTGCTGGTAGCTGGTCCTGCAGTTGAGGTCTGGTGAGCGGGAACTGGCAGGACTCTGCGTCTGATGACGGCCGGCTGCCGTGGTCGTCTCCTCGCGGACTCGTTCCGCCCTCCTCGGTTCCCGTCGGCGTTGTGCATGGGTTTTCTCGGATGCTTCCCGCCTTACATCCCGTTTGTCGGCCTCTGTCATTGGTCTGTTGCACGCGGCTGGCTTCTCCTTGAGCGGACGCCCTTCGGTCGGGCTCGTCCCTCGCTCCCGTTCTCGATGTAGGGCAGTAACGGCCTGTTCCCTGCCCTACCACGTCCCGGCTGGACATTCCCACTAGCTCGACGTGGCCTTCACGGCGAAGCTCACCACTCGATCCTCCCTTCTTCGGTGCGTTGCAACTGACTGGAACTGACTGGCTTCTGCGGTAAACTGGCTGGTTGACTCGCGTCCGGATCTGGCGGACCCCTTAATGTAGTGACCGCCTATCTGCGCATCCCGGGGTGGCAGTACCGTACTCCCGTGTCACTTTCGGCTCGTTACTGCGGCTGATTGATTCCCTGCTGGATTGGTTTATGTTTCCCACTGACTGCTCGTGTCGAACTCCCGTCGTCCGGCTCCGAACACCGGACGTCTCGCGGACGGACCTCCGACCAACTGTGTCGTGTCTCTGTTCGCGTTTCACTGACTTCCTACTGACTCCTCCCGACTGACTGATCTCGTTCCGCCCTCCGGACTGACTGCTCCCGTTCCGCCCTCCGGACTGACTGCCACGTTTTCTCTGACTCTTCCCATCGCACGTCCCGTTTGACGGCCTCCGACTGAGGTCGACGTCGTGATGCATTCTCGATCCTCGACTGACTCCGACTGACTGATCCGTCTCACTGCTAGCGCCTGACTGATCTCTCCCTTCCTCTCTCTCGTCGTTTTTGTAGGCCCCCATCGCCATATTGAACTCGTGTTATTTCTGCAGGTGGCCGGCCGATGGCCGCGTCCCCCCTGGGTTATAAAACAACGTGTGCGGCCCTCCGGCGCGCGTGGGTCCGGTGTTGCCCCTCGATCCTGGTTTACAAGTTTAAGCACTTCGTCCTGTGCATGCGGAAATATTTGGGTGGCCTCTTGGCTTGGCGTATGTGTGGTTCCCCTGCCTTGCCGCTATTCTCTCCGCACGCTCGCCCCAAAAGCTCTCAGGGTTTTATTGCGGTGAAGCCCGGGGTCGTGGGACCTCGGCGTATCTTGGGGCAGCTGCCCAGTGCAGCTGTGTTCGCGCCCTGGTGCCTTCCGTTGCCTCCGGATGCCGTCTGCACGTGCAGAAAACTTGGGTGGCCCGTCTTTGCAGCTGTGAGGCGCGGGATCCTTTTTGGACACGTCCGCCACCCTTAATATTTATTGGTGTTGACAGCCTGCAGGCTTCGCTAGCGCGTGTGTTCTGACGGCCAAAAATGCATGGACGCGGGGAGCATCAGTACGATCATTTTATTCTATAGAAATGTAGCATATTATTAGTATAATTGACATGTTTTGAATTATATTTTTGTATCTTGCCACTCAACACGACCGTCGTTTGCGAAGTAATGAGCAAATTTATCTCTAATATTTAAAGATGACGGTGCCGCCCTTCCTGCATGTAATGTATTGAGATTAATCATAGGCGCAGTTTATAAAGTACGAGTATCTCCATACTTTATACCATCCTGAGTTCTCACAAAGTTGTGTAGAACGCTACAGGCCTTTATTATGTCTTCGGCAAAGTCTATGTTTACATTTATGGGCCTATGAAAAATACGCCATTTGTTCTCCAGAATCCCAAAAGTGCATTCAATGTTACGTCGGGCTCTGAATAACCTATAGTTTAAAACCCTTTTTACATATGATAAATCTTTACCTGCATAGTGTCGCATAAAATCTTCCGCTAATCCAAAAGCTTCATCTCTAACTATAACATGAGGCAGTGGTATTGGATCTACGTTAGATATTGCTTTACGTTTGGGTATGTTTAATAATTTATCGAGCAATATTTTATAAAATAGTGAATTTTTGAATATGGCGGAATCACTACTTTTACCATAAAACACAATGTCAACATAAGTAAAACAATAGTTGGCGTCACAAAGTGCTAAAAACACTATAGAAAAGAAATGTTTGTAATTATGATACAAAGATCCAGAATCATTAGGCGTTATAACTCGGATATGTTTGCCGTCTATAGCGCCAATGCAATTCGGAAAATTTGTATATCTTTCGAAGTCCTCAGCTATTTTCTTCCACATATCTTTACTCGGTTCGGGCATTACTTTCTTTACCACTATTTTCCACAATGCTTCACATACTTGACTGACAATCCCTGTAACAGTAGATTTGCCGAGGCTATAATTGTAGTGAAGTTCTCCAAATTAGTAACCAGTACCCAGATATCCGAAACAGTAAAATTAGTAATGATATAATTTTTTCAGGTACAACACTGCAAAAAAAATGGAAGAACATACGTGATGTTTACAGTAAAGAACTCAAGAAAGGAAAAACAGTTCCTTCTGGTTCCGGTGCGCGTAAAGGACCACAATATTTGTATTTTGCAAGACTTTCTTATCTTCAGAAATGTGTAGAAAACAAGGAAACAACCAGTAATATAGAAGAAAAGCGAAATTAAGAAAGCCAAGATATAAATAATGAGGACAGTGATAGTTTTGTAAATTCTTCTGAAATACGCCCACCCCCTCAATAAAAGGAAGAAAACCAAAACTACGTAAGAAGAACGACTAAGTGATTAAATTGAACAAAGCATTAAGTCACGAGATATAATTCAGAAAGAACTTCAAGAACGGTATTTCCAACCAAGATGAAGATAAACTTTTTCGTTTGTCGATGTACAAAGAACTCAAAAAGGTTCCGAAGAGTAAGCGATTGGCGACCAAAATTGAATTGCTCCAGGTGATACAAAAAGGGCAAACTTTACCATCCCCTGTTCCTATTATTTCTCAGCATAATGTGCCTAACACAGCATTTTGGCATAGCCAACACTATTCAAGCCCACATGGATATTTTACTACTTCTGGATCACCTTCTGCAGTCATACCACCAGGATCGCCATCGCCATCATCATACGTTAGCTCTGATTCGCAGTCTTCTATTATAGAAAATATATATGCTGATATTGAATAGTAAATAAATATCTTACCTCAAAGTAATAACGAGTTTTTATTCAGGTAACACGCTTGATCTCATATGGGTTTCAAAACTTGAAATTTCTTCCCTGGTCAATTCAAGTAATTCGTCAAATGATTTTGTCGACATTCTCAAATAGTTGAAGAATTTGCGCTCAAACTTTCTTTACTTAGGATATAAGGTTACACATTCTCCATGTGAGAGCCGATCAGTTAATATTGAATGCACCCAATACTGCCTTTTCCTTTTTTTCTTTTTTAAAAGCAGACTCAAACATATTGCTTCTTCGACGTCCATCTTTGAAATGAGGTGGCCTTGCCCCTCCTCCGTACATATATATTCACACACTCACCGCCTCCTATCCACCGCTGTCTGAACAAAGTTTATTTTTCCGCGGTTCAATCCGCGCGTTTCGAAACGCGTGGGTTCCGCCGTGTCTGAACTAGCTTTTATACTCATCCTGTATTTATCTCGCTGAAGTGCTGTTCAACAACAACTGACTTCGATTAACAGGAACGTTACTAATTAACTCTAATAAAAAATTGTAATTAAATATAGTTTAATTTATAATTACACCCATTTGTAAAAAAATTAGATTACCATGAACCAATCACGCGAGCACGGCGAAAGTTGCCACACAGTATCCGACACGCGATGGTATCAAAAANTTAGATTACCATGAACCAATCACGCGAGCACGGCGAAAGTTGCCACACAGTATCCGACACGCGATGGTATCAAAAACTATCTACACCACCTCTGTTTACAAGAAAATGCTAAGTTTATCTACGCTTACAGGCTATTCACGGTCAAGTGGGCACTTTTGAAAGCCCTGTCATTTGGAATAACATTCAATCAATGTATTTTATTTTATCCTTAGACGTAACTTCAGAGAAAGGTGGAATGCACACATTGTGGTTATTACTTACATAGAAGTATTTATTTAAAAAAGGTCTTTNTTAGATTACCATGAACCAATCACGCGAGCACGGCGAAAGTTGCCACACAGTATCCGACACGCGATGGTATCAAAAAATTTCTACACCAGATCTGTTTACAAGAAAGTGCTATGTTAATCTAAGCTTACAGGCTATTCACGGTCAAGTGGGCACTTTTGAAAGCCCTGTCATTTGGAATAACATTCAATCAATGTATTTTATTTTACCCTTAGACGTTAACTTCAGAGAAAGGTGGAATGCACACATTGTGGTTATTACTTACATAGAAGTATTTATTTAAAAAAGGTCTTTAAAGGATAAAAAATAGCTGAAACAAAACGTAACTAGGGCCTCAAAAGTGCTCAATTTACCATGAACAGCCTATACACGGTATCACCTTTCAAATACTTCCCTTGCATAACAGTACAGAGCTCCTAGCATTTCTGCCACTTCTGGATGTGTCCTGGAAGTCGTCTTCTCAAAGCATGCCAAGCACATTCTCTAATTAGCGATTCGTCTAAACGGAGATATATAAAATACTTTATTGTAAACGGCACTAGTCTCGAAATATTTAATACAATCTCGTAGATTTTTTTATAAAATTTGAGAACGTTTGATTTGTAGTGGTTATTGTTTACTGGGTGCATTTACATAGTGGAGCTGTGTTCTTGTTTGGCCCGGACAGTGTTAGGGCTGTATCAGAGTCAACCCAGATCAGTGTCAAGTGTTTGTTGGCCTCAAGGAGTAGTCCGGGACGTTAAACTATGGTCCAGTAACAAATGTTAAATGAAAGGTCAGCTGCTTATACATGCGGTCGTTAGCTGAACTATCAACAAAATAATAACCGAGCATAAATCCCTCATTTAATGAAAACTTTTCAGCTGCTCTATGTGCAAGAAGATATTGTGCTGTATNTGAAAACTTTTCAGCTGCTCTATGTGCAAGAAGATATTGTGCTGTATTGAATAGGATATTATGTTACCACACATAGAGAGGCTAGAAACTCAGGATCTCCTATGGTGCCTACGCTGCGAAATATTGTACAAACAGGACTCGAATACGAAATTTGCACTAGAATAGAGCTCTAATCGGTAACAGTCACTCACAAGGTCGTCCAACATATCTGTTCAGCGTGAATCCTTAGCAGTCACGGTCTGTGCAGAAGGTTAAGGAATAGCTACAGAGTTATTTTCGTCTTGCCACGTACCAAATAACTACCACAAATTATTGTAATTTTACACATGATTGTACGTTCAAAGGTTTCATCGAAATTCGANGACGTACCAAATAACTACCACAAATTATTGTAATTTTACACATGATTGTACGTTCAAAGGTTTCATCGAAATTCGAATTTAAATAAATAGAAACTTGCCAGCTTTCAAGTATTATGAGCGGATATAGTTTGTGGAAACTAAATAGTAGTGTATATATGTCGGTTCTGGCAGAAGTAAAGTGGTATTAGGATTCAGGATTCACCCGCCTGCGATGACGTCAAAAGCGGATGTCGGAGCAGCCATGTAATCAACAAAATTGCCTGTTTCACCCCAAAAATCACTTCAGAAATAAATTACTTTACGAAAAAATTCCTTACTTCAACAAAGAATAAACAAAAAAATNCACCCCAAAAATCACTTCAGAAATAAATTACTTTACGAAAAAATTCCTTACTTCAACAAAGAATAAACAAAAAAATATTTGGAAAATTAGGAAAGGTAATTCGAAGCTCCTCGAAGCAAGAGCCGAAAATTCGCCAGGAGCAAGAGGATTAGAGGCTCTTAGAAGAATGAGTCATTTAACCCTCAGAGCAGTAGAGAAGGATTCGCGACTCCGAGTCAGGTCCAGCGGACCAAGGATGATCAGTGGACATTCCCCCTACCCCGACCAACATCCTGCACCTACCACATCAACACCCTGCTGCTACCACCACCCGNGATCAGTGGACATTCCCCCTACCCCGACCAACATCCTGCACCTACCACATCAACACCCTGCTGCTACCACCACCCGTTTCTCTCACCACACCAATTTTCACCCTCACCTCACCACCTTTGCACCCCAACTCCCTGGCAATTATAATAAAAAATCGCAAAATAAAAAAATTAAAAATTAAAAACCGAAAAGCATATAACTTTAACTTCACACTTATCCCACCATCCACTTCACCCCCTTCCGAACCCCCACCCTTGTAAATTATTATTAAATAGAGAAATATCACAAAAAATCGAAAATATAATTTAAAAAATCGAGAATCATATAATGTTACACTAACACTCACCCCACCACCCTAACCAAACCATCTGGAAATTATTGTAAAATCAAGGATATTCATAAAACACTCTAAAAAATCGAGTAACATATAACATTAGACCCCCTTACTTGCTCACCCCTCCACCACAAACCCCTCTCCGTACTCCACAAATTAATCATTGGCCTTACATAACTAATTATTCCTCCCCCCATACCAATCAATCATGTATGCCTATTGACTACAAAATTATCATTTTAAGGCAAATTTATTCCTTTCGCAGTATTTGAAACTACCAAGTTTACTAGTTATTTCATTTTACCATCTACAACCAGAGAAATCCCTTGTCGTCCATTTCCAAACATTTTCTTTTGGCGACGAGACACTCCTAGATTCCTCGAGTATAATTAATATCTAGTAATTTTTTAATCAATCTTTAAAAAAAAATTAACCATACTGTATTTATTATTTGATAAAACTTATTTACAACATTGTACATACAAACATTTATTTGCAAATAGTAGATAGAAATATTAAGTTCAAGCACAAGGGATTGGGGATGGGGTAGGGCTGCAGCACCACAATTCCAACTGCTATCTGGAATTCCGCCATCTTGGATGATGTCATGGCCGCCTTCTGGTTTATCCTTGCCCTTGACCATTGCCATATTGTTTCTGCCAGCCATGTTGTTTCTGTCCACCATCTTGTTTACACCTGTCACATTGTTGATGCCTGCCATCTTGTTTCCGCCCCACTTTGTTACTGCCTACCATCTTGTTTCCCAATTACTCACCTTCGTACTGCCCCCAATTTATTGGATGTCGTCTGCTGTAATTCTCTCGCCGTCTACAAGAGTACACCACTGATCACTGAAATGTCATTTATTGCTGCTAGAGTGTGCCCCCATCGTCTGCTTTCTTATTTCCCCTTGTCCTTCGTTCAACTCCCGCCTGCTAGGAGCACTGGCGTCACTCTCACTCGGCCACCATGTTGGTTATGGATTTGGCAACTAGAGGTGCTGCTTTTATTATTTAATATTCGAAGGGCTCAAAATATCATCTGGAGTAGGGCGAGATCGAACCGCCGGACCTTCGGTCGCCAGCATGGTGGACACCTCAGCTGATTGAACTAACGCGACAGGTTCTAGGTTTATCGGTTTAAAAGAAATATATATAATATCATGTGTATGGGAAAAAAATTTGATTTAAAGAAAATGTAAGTTTTTGTTGTCATGATTATACGACAAAAAGAATTTGTAATAATAATATTTTTAGTCACATTTATGAAATTATTTTTCTTATCAAAAGTATGGAAATTTGTACTTATAAAGAAAATACATATTTTGAAAAACTACTAATCAATTTTTTCCTTTATTTATTACATTTTAAATTATTATTTAAAATATTTATTTTTAATCAGTAAAGTTTCTTGTTGTGTATGCTGGTCATCCATCCCCCCCTCCACAACAACCCCCCTCCATCATGACCCTCCTGGACCACTGTCTCCACACCCTCCTACCATCCACCATCCCTACCCCTGCCCAATAATTCCCCACCCAAAACGCCTTATTGCCCTCCCCTCCTTGCCAACCCATACCTATTTTCCCATTGGCTAGTTTGTCAGAGCCATCAGGTGCCTTCGTCTACCCCCTCCTTTACACTCATATACCAGCGTATAAAAGGCCTCCGGACCCAGTAACCTGCCTGCTGCTGCCGTCTTCATCATATGCCCGCCTTAAAAAATACAATTTATTTCTCGTCTGGAATTTTCTTATTGCCAAACAGCAGATGTTTTCGTGCTGTCCCAGTGGGCATGCCACGGTCGCTTGCGGCCTTAGCACCAGATAACGAACTGGCCTATCTACCGAAAGCGTTCCTGCTGGAATACGCAAATCACGAAGTTCGGGTCGTGTACAAGAGACTTCCAGTCTACCTACAGCAGGACTAAGATATTCGCGACTGCCTGCCCTGCAAGGCGTGCTTCGAAGGCTGCACAATTTCCGTTCTGGACACTCCTTATTCCCACAGCTGGTGCAAGGCGCTACGTCCCAAAGTAGCAGCAGCCACCACCGGTACCACCTCCGCCATCGACGAAGGGCCCTCACAATGAAAAACATGAACAGCACTGCATATCAAGCGACCGCCAACCTCATGTAGCTGAACACATCAGGGGGCTTATTCTAGGTTATTCGTTTCGTTTCCTGTCTAAAAATATTTTCGTGATTACTCGAATTTTCGTATACCATCTAAATGAGCTATGCTAAGCGCATTCTTGTGTTCGTTTGACGTCACTGTGTTCGATAAGGATCTCGAAAGCCCTTCGGGCTTTCGTTACCGAGTTTTACTATAAAAATTTGGCAGGTGTGTGTAACAGATGGTTGTTTGGAACTGTGGAAGAAGATAATCGTGAAGTAATGTGCCTTCATGCATTACAAAAACATAAAAATATATATCAGAACAAATATTTTAAAAGCACCAATTAACCTTTCTCTTTTAATATGTGAACTATGTAGGAACAGCATAGGCTGGCTATTGTGAGAGTATTTATTATTTTATTATAGTTTTTATAATTAAATAAGAGAAAAAAACACTTATGTATTCAAAAAATTTACTTTGAACAATGTAGTGAGTAATTTATGATAGACAGCCCTAAACTGTAAATGATTCTTGGTAGTTTACAACAAAATTAATTTCTCTTGAAAATAATTCAGTAAAATTTAATATCATATTTATATTAATATAATCAACTGTTTTATAATCTGTGTACTTTAAATAACAGAGGAAACCGCTTGTTCGTAAATTGCTTGCAACCAAACAGCAAAATGGTAATTGAGAAAAATCTTCGTACATGGAACAACCAAAGATCTATCTGTTCTCTCTTATCAGCGTATATGCGAGTCTATTTAAACTCAGTTCGTGCGAAATTAAAGCATATTTATGTGTAATACATCACACGTCCTGCCAATTTAGCAAATAGTACGATGTCGTTAGCAAATTTGACAAATTTGACGAACGAAATATACCTTTATCCTAGAACATATTATTTATTTAATACTAACATTAAAACACGCCAAAATGAAACAAAATATTTTTAGGGCTTTACTGCTTTGGTTTATTAATGTTTTCAAGCTTAAGTAATCATAATTTATAAACATACTCTCGTAAAACAGTTAAAGTTCATGTGCATAGTATTGCCATCATGCATTTGCCAACGAAAACCCGAACATTGCCGAAGACTAGGACGGCTGTAACGAAATATGACTTAGAATACGACATTGTCATCCTCGAAGATTTTATTCGTTTCGAGAGATTTCGAAACTTAACGAATACGAAAAATTAACGAATAACCTAGAATAAGCCCCTAGGTCTCCAACCCAGCACTAGTACCACCTATACCTCGACAACATGCGACGATTGGTTTTCAGCACACGAGGGCTCCACGCAGACCACTATCACCACCAGCAGCAGTTCTATCGCACCGCCACCACGATCTTCGTGGCACGAGGCGATGTACACTAGCTACTTCGAGTCACGTATGATGAAGTGTTATCCCAACGCCATCCCTGGGTTTTGGCGAGTAGAGTACTGGCTGGGCGACCCACGGTATGAGGATACTGTGAAAAACATAGAGGCCTGCGATAGTGTGAATCATGCCCACCTCTACTACACCCTGGTGCCTGCGTACAACCCACGCTTCATGAAAGCCAAAGGCAAGACAAATGTTCATTTTATGAATAGAATCAATCTGGTGCGACGGTGAAACCTGCACAGTATACGACATAAGGCCGGACGTAACACTACCATGCAGCAGTGATAAACTGTTTGAGCTGAACAAGGTCCAAACAATCATCATTAAAGAAGGCATACAGCATAGGGACTACGAAATGCGACGTGGGTGGCCGGAAACAGTAGTTCGATTAAGTGAAGAATGCGATGGCGAGACGCACATACTCCTACCGGATGAAGAAACTGACATGGTTCCGTTCGTCGAGTGGACCACGATTAGTCGCAGCCTGCTGTGTGAGGTAAAGACAACAATCTAACTGGGTGAGGAAGGGGAAAGACAGTTGATAATAACAAACGATATNGCCTGCTGTGTGAGGTAAAGACAACAATCTAACTGGGTGAGGAAGGGGAAAGACAGTTGATAATAACAAACGATATAAAGAAACACTTTCTCGACCAGAGCAACATAGTGTGAATACATTTATAGCTGCTAATTTTATTTTTAGGTACATGGTGTGTGTCGGTGTGTTTAANCAGAGCAACATAGTGTGAATACATTTATAGCTGCTAATTTTATTTTTAGGTACATGGTGTGTGTCGGTGTGTTTAAACAATATCAGCCGGGAATTTTTCATAAAAAAATCTATGTTTCATTAAAAATATCTTGCTTATTTATGTACGAATAATGCAAAAATATGTCGCAACATAAATGCAAAAAAAAAAAAAAAAAGGACATCCAAAAACTTTTTTTTGCCTGTCAATGTAAACTTATTTTTCTGAACATGTATGTGAAATCATAATAAAAGAGTTTGAAGAATAAAATATGTGTACAATTTTAAAATAGTTTTACCTCTTATTTTATTGTTATTCATGTACCCCATCAATTCAGAAAAAAGGTAATGCAAAGTATATTTGTGAAAAAACTTAGTAAACATTTTCTTTTCAAAACAAAGAAAAGAAACTAATAACATAAGGAGATAGAACATGGAAAAAATTACTTTCTGAATAAGATATGTATACCATATAGGTTACTGGAGTTGACTTTGCGAGCATGCATGGAGAGGCAGGGCAGATGACATTGTCAAAATTTAAAAAATCTGTGCTCTCATGGCAAGATCAGTGTTAGCATTTTAATAGGCATGCACCTGCACAGTTTCATGTAACTGGAGCGTACACGCGTACGTGATTCCACATAGTTTTCAGAATCTACATGATGTCAGATAGCATTAGTTAGAAATGGTATGTTCTGCGCCACCTGGCATCCTGACTGGGACAAGGGGACTGGTGGCGACCATCTTGGATGACGTTATTTTTCCCTTTTTCCATTTTTCCTTTCTGCGGCAGCCGTTTTGACAGCCAGTACTTGCCAAAACGGCCAAATTTGCCAGATAATTTCCCTAATTCCCCTCAAAAAAATATAGCTTGCACGATCCGGCTCACATTTTTATAGTTTGCATAATGCGGAGGATCCGGCTGAAAATTGTGCAATGCCAGCGGAAATGTGCAATCAGGTATGCGAGGCTCTCGAAAGGGTCTCGTCTCCAAATGGCTACGCGAGGCTTTTGAAAGAGTCTCGTCTCTCATTGGCTACGCAAGCCTCTCGAACGGGTCTCGTCTCCGATTGACTATGCGAGGCTCTCGAAAGGGTCTCGGCTCCGAAAAGCTACGTGAGGCTCTTGAAAGGGTCTCCTCGGCCCAGATTGGCTATATGCGAGGCTCTCGAAAGGGTCTCGTCTCTGGGTTTCGGCACACCTGGCGTTCTGTGGGGTGACTAGCGGCAGCCGTCTTGGATGATGACAAGAGTGAAACCTCCTACTCTGACATTCCTTCCCTATGGCGACCATTTTCCCAGCCATTACCGATCACAATAAGTACTGACGGAATCCATTCACCTGGCGTTCTGTGGAGAGACTGGTGGCGGCCATCTTGGATGACATCACGAGTCAAACCTCCCCTAGGTTTTCTCATATTCCTTCTGCCATCATTTCATCTGGCACCTTAGCAGAGACAAGTCTCAGGCTCTATCATTCCACCTTGATTTTCTCATATTCCTTCCAGTCTCCTTTCACCTGGCATCTTGGCAGGGATGTGTCTCATGCTCTATCATTCCACCTCGGTTTTCTCAAACTTGTAAGCATAGTTGGCCGTAATTTCTGAACCGTTTAACATACAGCTACCAAATTCGTAACATGGGCATCGCCCCTGACAACGAAAATGACCGCAGGGTGAAATATATACACTAAGCATACTTATAAGCATAAATTGAGGTAATTTCCGAACCGTTTAAGATACAGCTACCAAATTCGTAACATAGACATCACCTCCGACAACTAAAATTATCGCAGATTAATTTATGCCCCATGCGTAATTATAAGCATAGTTGGCTGTAATTTCCGAACCGTTTAAGATACAGTTGCCAAATTCGTAACATAGACATCACCTCCGACAACGAAAATGATCGCAGGTTCATTTATGCCCTATGCATAATTATAAGCATAGTTGGCTGTAATTTCCGAACCATATAAGATACAGTCACCAAATTCGCAACATAGACATCACCCCAACAACGAAAATGATCGTAGGGTCATTTATGCCATATTAATATTTATAAGCATTGTTGGCCATAATTTCCGAACTGTTTAAATTACATTCTCAAATTCGCAACATAGACATCGCCCCTGAGAACGAAAATGATCACAGGGTCATTTATGTTTTATGTGCAGTTATAAGCATAGTTGGCTGTAATTTCTGAACCGCAGGTGTAGGGTCTGAAATAGCATATACATACACATCGACCTGCATGCACTCATCAGTTCCCCCTACCACCACCCTTAATGCATGGTAGCATAAGTGTCTACCAACTCGATCCCCCTTGGCGACACCTAGCCTCCCATAACAGCCCAATAACATCCAGACTGCATATATAAATGTGAAAACATATATGTAAATAAAAGTCAGCATGGATAACTTTCAACAAACTGGGAGCTACAGTCCATAATAGTTACATCAGTGGTGATATCACACCAAGAAATTGNTAGCAGCACATTAGCGTTGGCTTACACGTATTTCTCTTATATCGTCTTTGCGTCGCACGTAGTGTTTTGATGTTGTAGCAGTGAAGTGAGACAGTTTCTTGACGGAAAAGCGATGTACATACACCGCAGGTTAAAAAATGAAAGTGATTTTGTTCGCTGAAGAGTTTGGAAATCGAGCCGCGGGCCGTGAATTCGTAGTAAATGAAACGTTAGTGCGGGGCTGGAGGAATTTTTCTCACTTATAAGTCGCCCCCGAGTTTTCAATAAAATTTTTTAAATAAAATGTGCGACTTATATGCGATAAAATAGAATAAATGGTACCCATTTATCACAGTGAAATCTTTAACCTGAGTGCTACTTCCAAAAGTTTATTATGTAAAATTTAACTTTTTCCTTATACTAATTATGTAAATAAATCTTAATATAATAAGTAAACTTTAATTAAATTATATAATTATCAGTTCCGATATATACTTCAATCTACCTTTTTGTATGTATTACATTATTTTGCTAAATTGATTAGCATAAAGTATATGACAGTTAAGATTTTCATGGCATTGTTTCTCTTCAAAAATAAATTTTGGTAGTTCCCACATGGACACTGTTAACAAAATATTTGACAGTTCCCACATGGCACTGTTTGTTTACAAAACATTTGACAGATGTCACATGGCAATGTTTTGTATACATACTGCGGAATGATACATAATCGGCTCCTTGAAAGTAGATCATTAGCAGGGCTTCAGAAAATCTTGAAGTTACCGTGAATACATTATACCTAAACCCTATCCACATGAACCCAGCAATATACCCTTGCGCCCCAGATTCATGGCGCTTGGCGTATACACTGAGGCGACAAATGTCATGGGATACCTCCTAATATAGTGACGGACCTCCTTTTGCCCGACGAAGTGCAGCAATTCGACGTGGCATGGACTCAACAAGTCGTTGGAAGTCCCCGGCAGAAATATTGAGCCATACTGCCTCTATAGACGTCCATAATTGCGAAAGTGTTTCCGGTGCAGGAGTTTGTGCCCTAACTGACTTCTCGATTATGTCCCGTAAATGTTCGATGGGATTCATGTCGGGCGATCTTGGTGGCCAAATCATTCCCTGGAATTGTCCAGAATGTTCTTCAAACCAATCCGGAACAGTTGTGGCATGGTGACATGACGCATTGTCATCCATAAAAATTCCATCGTTTTTTGGGTACATGAAGTCCATGAATGGATACAAGTGGTCTCCAAGTAGCTGAACATAACCCTTTCCAGTTAATGATCGGTTCAGTTGGAGCAGAGGACCCAGTCCATTCCATGTAAAAACAGCCCACACCATTATTAAACCACCACCAACTTGCACAGTTCCTTGTTGACAACTTGGATCCATTGATTCGTGGGGTCTGTGCCACACTCTAACCCTACCATCAGCTCTTACCAACTGAAATCGGGACTCATCTGACCAAGTCACAGTTTTCCAGTCGTCTAGCGTCCAACCGATATGGTCACGAGCCCAGGAGAGGCGCTGAGGGCGATGTCGTGCTGTCAGTAAAGGTACTCGACTCGGTCTTCTGCTGGCATAGCCCAGTACAGCCAAAGTTCGCAGCACTGTCCTAACGGACACGTCCGTCGTACGTCCCACATTGATTCCTGCGGTTATTTCACGCAGTGTTCCTTGTCTGTTAACATTGACCATTATGTGCACACGTCGTTGGTCTCGGTCATTAAGTGCAGGCGGTCGGCCACTGCGTTGTCTATGGTGGGAGGTTATGCCTGAAATTAGGTATTGTCGGCACACTCTTGACACTGTGGATCTCGGAATATTAAATTCCCTAACCATTTCCGAAATGAAATGTCCCATGCGTCCAGCTCCAACTACCATTCCGCGTTCAAAGTCTGTTAATTCCCGCCGTGCGGCCATAACCACGTGAGAAACCTTTTCACATTAATCACTTGACTACAAATGAAAGCCCAACCAATGCACTGCCCATTTATACATGTTGTACGCGATACTACTGCCATCTACATATTTGCATATTGCTATCCCATGACATTTGTCACCTCAGTGTATAGTCTGTTCGTGGTTTCTTCAAATTTTCTGAATCAAGCCTTTGAAAACGACCCCATGTATGACGTGTTTAATTGTTTGCTACATGTGGCACGTATCATTAGCATTCTATACTTTTGTTAGAATACAGGTAAATTATTCTTGGTTAATTATAACTTTTTCTTATATTTTATCTACAAATTATTATATTTCGTGAATAATTAATACGAATAAAACTGAGAGAAAATATATGTGCAAGGACTTACTAGTAACAATTAGTTCTCATGAAAAAAATTATTATTAAACTGAGTGGGCACAAATACGGTTACCATGCATGGACATATACTATACAATAACTGCTTGAGTCGATAATTCTGGGGCATTGAGAGGAGCATGTAGCTGCGCGTTCAAGGTCAAGGAGCGAGGGGGCGATACGGGCGACACTAACACACACCTCTAGCGCCTCATCGCTCCTACACACAAGGCGTGTAGCTTTTCCGTCGTGATACTGTACTATGAAATTTATATCTATAACAATGGGACTTCATTCCACGCGATAAAAGTCCACCGATTAAACTACGCCCGTATGGTCGTAATTTTCGCATACCGCTTAAGGAAACTGCAAAGGAAAGTTTTACATATGTCATTTTTGACAATTTTATGATATTTGTTCTCCATGTTTACACTTAATATTGTTACGTGTCGCTGGTCTGTATTGACCTTGGCCCGTACCGCGCGAGCGAGCGGAAGAGGAGGAGAGAGAAGTTATAAGATAACGGCGGCATGTCAATGGAATGTTTTGAATGGCAGCCGCCGAGCGATAAACTAAGAAGTACGTATCACAAAACATCCCGCCGCGCGCTCCTGATACTGATTTTATTGAATTTCTGCATTTATCTGAAGAATGCTCTGGACTACTGACCTCGTTTCGCTCAGCGTGACTCGGGGAGCGTTGAACCTTTGATAGGTTCAGGTCGACTGATATAAAAGCGCGTCGGGCTCCCGAGCCGGGGAGTTGATGCATGGCTGGAGTTTTAGCTATAGACGACGAGCGAGAGAAACGAGTGGCGAGTGAAGTGACGAGCGGAAGGAAAATCTGCTAATGTAATCATCACAGCAGTGAAGATTGCAACTGACAGGCTGGAGTATTGGACTGGCTGTGTGAGTGAAATATATTACAAATGAAGGTAACATACTGACTGAACGTGTGTTATTGAAAGGCATGAGTTATTTGACTATAAACAAACTGAGACATTGAGAATGACTTTAATTAGAGTTGATATAGACATTAAATATTGCACTCACTGGGAAATAAAATAAGCAATAGTGGACATAGATAGATTAATACTATAAAAATAGCTTTGTGAATAAATTTAAACGCAAATTTAGTTGTTTTATTTTTATTAAGACCTCCATCCCTCACGATCTCAGATACGCCCCTCAGGTGCCTTGTAACAATATGATAAAGGAAACAAATAGGTGCATAGATTTTTTTTTTTTTTTTTTTTTTTACATTTTCTGGCAAAAGTCGCAATTACAGAACATTTATTTACCGAGGTACGCGTATTCGCACAAACAACAATTTCACAGAAAATGTTTCATTACATATAATAGTAGTCAAAAGGAGTTACGGGTATCATGACTATTCAGACGCGTGGTCCCGGTCCCAGTCACTGACAGAGGAGTCTCTTGCTGAAAGAGAAGGCGTGTATTTTCGCTTCTGTACGCTCACCTATTCTGCGGGCATGTTACGAAGGCGATGGTGATGCAGGGGTCCAAGAAAGGCTTGCACAGGCCAGGCCTTCCCTACGGAGTGGAACCAGGGCGGCGGGGAAGGAGGCGTGGAATTTGGTTTTGGTGAAGGGAGGAGGAAGGCAGGCGGGCACGTTTCGCTAAATGAATGCAAATGTTGACTCATCAAATGGGACGCTCGTTACGACGTAACGAGATGCAAGGGTGAGTCGGACCTTGTGCAAGGGGCAAGGATCCCAGGGGGTTGGCGATAAAAGAGGGGGGCGAGGCGAGACAATGAAGGGGTTTTAATCGCACTTGATAAGATTCTCAAACTCGGCTTAAAAGGAAAGGGATGCGGGGAGGAAATGAAGCGAGGTAAGCAGGTTCTATGGGGGAAAAAGAGCGATATAGAGCATGAGCTAAAAATTTTGGGTGAGGGGGAGGGGCTATCGGCAGTTTTCAGGTTGGTCTTNATGCGGGGAGGAAATGAAGCGAGGTAAGCAGGTTCTATGGGGGAAAAAGAGCGATATAGAGCATGAGCTAAAAATTTGGGGTGAGGGGGAGGGGCTATCGGCAGTTTTCAGGTTGGTCTCCTACGTGGTAACGTAAATATACAATATGACTATGACGTGGGCAGCTTAACTTCAAAACTTGGGTGTCTGCTTCGGAGGCAGAAGTGCCGCACTAACAAAAATCAAACCGCGGCATTACTACTTAATGAACTCTTGGTCCTAAATGGAAAACTGTTTAGTGTATGTATGAATATATCTGAACATCAAAAATTTGCCACTTTAATGTCATTCAGAATTTATTACTATTGCACATTAAATAAATTATAAAATACTATAGTACTGAAACGGAAGTTGAAAAGTTACGATGTAAAAGTTTCGCAACCCGAGAAAGGGTTAAATTAAATGTAAATAAACGTAAAATATTTAATATAATTTCGACACGAATATGTTTAGTATTTTCGAAGAATAAAATAAGGTTAAATAAAAATACCAAATCTGTGATCGACTTTTCATACTATGCTGAATCTTTACTAGTTCCTTATCTGAGGGATTGACTTCATGGATGACAATACTTTAAGGGCAGTGAGCATAATCATTATCACCAATCACCAAAACCAATTTGAAAAAAAATTCATGCAGTGTGGCCTTAAAAAATAATTAATATTACATCAAGACATATTTTATAGTAACTCATATTTTTGTGTGCTAAAAAAGTAAGAACCAGGAAAATATTTTTAGAAATACGTACCACTTTCCCAACTCACATGCCATTTGTGTTCTAAGTTTGGTAATTGATACTTAAAGATCTACCAAAATTATGAATGAATAAATTAAAATCCATGATTTGCTCGTAGTTCCCTGCCGTCCACTTGAATTCCCCTGGTCCGAAAAAAAGGGCACTTAGTACCTACCACGACTTCACGAGGATAGTGAAGTAGACACCATACATTCACGTAAATGTTTACAATAGTAATTCCCGCATCACTACCTTCAGCATCGCGCTTCCGGTCCTTCTTAACCTCATACAAACTCACACTGGTCGGGCACACCAGATCTCCGTCCTACCTGAGGTGCGCTGGTGTAATTTTACTTAAAAAAATAATAATGAAAAAAAAAAAACTACGATTGTTTAATTTTCTTGGAAATTTTTAAGAACACTTGTGAAGAAGGTAAAAATTACATTTCGGATGCAGGATGCTTGGGCGAGGAGCGTACCGGCCAGTTGTTCCTACTCTCTCATTCCTGTTAAACATCGGCCATGTTGCGTATAGGGGCGGCCGTGTTGGATGTTCTTAACAAATTCATTTATTTGACTCCTACGAACGTTAACCCAAAAATAAGTGGAAAAACGTCGAAACAATTAGAAAATTTTAAAACTGAGAAAATATTTTTTTTCAATAATTATATAGAAAACTTGATTTCTTAAAATCCAGGTGAGCCATCGTAAATATATTTTAAAAGGTCAGTTGTAAGCAAAATCAAAAATATGTGATATTTGTCCAATATAAGACATTTTCTCTTTCATACGATATTTCACCTTCAGGTAAAACATAAACGTTGTGATTTCTGTTTAGTTATCGTATTAATATATTTTACTTAAAAAATTCCACACGACTAATTTATAATTTATTCTTATGTTAAACATGTTTCAGCGTGTCAAACGTATTGGATGTAAATATTTTGCTAACCATGATTACTAAATATAAGAAATCTATATTTCTTTTAAAAGATTGATATCGATGGAATAAAAAGCATGGTTTTTAATTAATTGCAAAACAATAAATATGGCGTTTAGGAACAATGCAATGTCCTCTAATTTTTCCAATATTTAATTTTTTTAATTTTTATTCACAACAATTAATTATGAAATCAATATATTTCATTTCAATTAATAATAAAATTCGGAATCAGTAGAATTCATTTTTTTTAGTTCGTAATTAAATGTAACACACAGTTATCATATACACAGGCTATATGATTTATCTTAGTAATTTAATTTACAAAACTTGTTAAACACATATGGCCTTGAAAAACTTCTCATGCATACAGTCTTCACAATATCCCATGAAATCATTACTATTTATAAACAGATTTCACTTGTCGACGTTTTCTTCGTCAGCAGCATCGTGTGCTGCTTGTTAGGTTGTGTTTACGGAAAAGGAGACTGCCACATCCATCATAAAAATAAGACACACGAGTCTCATTCAAAAAGCACCGGTATTTGCACATATACATTTTTTGTAACTTTACATTTTTAGTGTTTAATTGGTAGGAATATTTACATTAAGAGTAATTTTTTTATAAATTATCTATTACACCTCCCCTCCCCCCACCCCAGCAGGCATTAATGCCTGGGGAGCCACAATCTACGATATCCTTTCTGCTCTCATCGTGTTACGTAAAACATTGACAGTCCAGCGGTAGGTGGATGAGATCCTAC
>NQII01009755.1:37150-47165 GCA_002778355.1 Clitarchus hookeri | reverse complement strand
CTAACGTTTGTTGATAAATGGGAACCAGAGTTCCTGATTGTGTGATAATTTAACAGCTATCCCGGAAATTCCTTCTTGCACGACCTCGCCTAGTCCCCTTGTACAGAAAACGATAGAGCGTTCCACCATCTGGATGTTGGGACCTTCAACTAAGGACACTAAGGAAAACCCCACAAAAAGAGCTGTGCAGGGCGGGGCGTGTAAATATTAATATTATTTTCATAATACGTGAAATAGTTTATAATTAAGTTTGAATGAATGGTCTTGCCTAGCCATGATTGGAGCCTATAAGGCTTTTCAGTTTTGCGTCACGGTNTATAATTAAGTTTGAATGAATGGTCTTGCCTAGCCATGATTGGAGCCTATAAGGCTTTTCAGTTTTGCGTCACGGTGCAGCAAATTGTATTATTGCTAGCAAGGCTACTTATATTTGGCTCCGGATTGGATTAGGCCTGGTCAGGATAGGAGACTTATTCAACAGGTTAATTTATTTCCAAATAAATTTGCATATTACCACCATAATGCAACAATCGAGAGCTGGAACATTAGGTAGTCCCATATGTTGAAAAACATAGTAATTTTTTTTGCGAATATCCTGAAACAGTATTTTGAACCAACTTTCAAACTAAAGATTTTGTTATAAATTATAAATAATTTACTATCTTGCATAATTTGAGACAAATAAACTCATACTTCGCTACCGAAGCAAACTGTCAGCAATTTAGATCTTTAATTTGCGAAACAATCATTTTATAAAACACTTATTTTCTTATTTGATAGCAACAGGAGAAATTAAATTTACTATACACCACTCACGTGTGTTTTGTTACCTGACAACAATTGCATACTTGTTTTATTTCCAAGTTTCTCATTTATGGCGATTACTATTTACTTTATTTTTAATAAAACCAGTAATTATACACAAGCACGTATTCTGGTCATGTTTGGTATTTACTTAAAATAATTTAATTTTATCAATGCGAGCTGCTGAAAACGTACGAACATTATAAATCTTAAATATCGGGCCGAGCTTGTTTCGGAATTGCGTTCCCTACATCAAATAAAGATGAAAACATATTACTTTAAGATCATCTAAGAATTGCTTTGCCAAATTAAATGGTTTTTGGCCAGTAGATAACTCTGCATTTACCGAAAAGTATTTTAATTGACCGTGTGTTTAATTGGCAACTTTGAGCTATGATTGCCTTTTCCGACACTCGGGCCTAAAATAATTGCTTTCCATATGAATTATCTCTCTTATTTCTGATATTTGCTGAGTTCAGAACATTTATCATCACTTGTCAGATTGTTAACATGAAATATGGGCTTCATTACGGCTGCCCAGTTTTCAACTGCAAAACACTTGGCAAACTGCCCTTATATTTGCATTCAAAAAATGTTTTTGTGTTACGTCTGACTAATGGATCCACAAAATTAACATGTTACGAGCAAAAAACTTTCGCGTTCTGAGTGCGTGAGTTGGAAAAACACAGAGTTCGGTTACGCAATCTGTTTTAATGTAAATGTAAAGTATAAGAAATTGGTTAAGTTAAAGGTGATTAAATGGTCTTGTTAAATGTATATTACAATACGACAGACTCCCCATTTCAGTTATATAAATAGGATATGTAGTGAAACTGTAGTACGTTTTATTTTAAACGTATTCATAAAGAAGCACATTATATAATGGCATGAATTTCCTAAAAACGACCGAGCAAGCTAGAAATACGTAACAAATACGAACATTTTTAGTAATGTATTCTCAGGGCAATGCTTCACGCGGTGTGTGCACCAGTGCAAAGTTTTTTTTGTTGTACATCCTGTACGCTTTATGGAGTCAGCGTCTGCCTACTAAGAAATTGCGTGTCCAGTCCCCCAAAAGGAATAACATTTCGTAACCTACATAATGATGAGAAATTTTTATTTAATTATAAATTGAAATATTGACTCTTTACTCCAATATGTCTCGTGTATAGTACTCGGAAGAACATGAAATTAAATGTTCAAACATCCAAGAACCAAAATGCGAAAATTAGTGAAGCTAATAATTTAATTTTTAAATGTTCACGGCAATTTTGTGCAATTTTATATCCATAAAAATCACAAGTATGTTGCAAGTTTGTTATGTCTACTTTTCACCAAAGCTGTTGTATACAAACAATTCGAATATATAAATACTGATTTTTTATACCACACAACTGCATGGGTCCTGCCAAGATTCCTAACCCGCTGAAAAAAAAAACCACTTGCCAAGCAAAAAAAAAAAACGTGTATTGTAAGAGAGTAATAATTTTTTAAACAGAAACTTCTGGGTGAATGCAGTTCCATATTATGTAATATAGTACCTATTTACAAGCACGATATTATGATTGACATGTAGCATATGGAATGAAAGATTTTCCATTAGAATTATCAACTTTTAAATTCATCACTTTAAAGAACAAAGTTTATTCTTTAAGTAGGTTCAAACAAACACAAATAGGAAGATTTTACTCATTTATATTAATTTATGAAAGTGGCCAATACCCCATTTAGTTACGTACAAAACGGAGAAAATCTGGTGTGCATGCAACACTAGTATGACGCAAATTTTTATTTGCCGAGCTATCAGCATTGAGCTTCCCACCCTGAGTTCACATGTGCGCCGAACTCACTGAACAGACAGAGTGAAAAGTTGGAACAGTCAATCAGAAACCATCCCCGTTTTCAGCACGAGTCACGCCGAAATGTTGAGCTCACGCCGAAACTTTTTCTCCCCAAAAGACTAGACTTCGCTTATATATCCCAGAATTACAGCGTTTAACATATTTTATAGCGATAATTTCATGGATTATCAGCGGGTAAATGAGGTATTAACCCCCTTAAAGTTTTATCCTGAATACTCTCGTCCACGCCTAACATGTCGCAGAGCCGGTGACGTCATCGTCTGCGCTGTACAAGTACACAAGATAGCACCAATACAGAGAGCGCCTTTCTCTGGGCAATGCTATTTCAAATTGGTTACTTCTTGTGACATGGATGTACTGAAACCTTTTCCGTAGGTTCCGAAGTGTCAGTTGATATAAGAAATACGTCGGCAATTTTCACACAAAAAATTATCATATTTTGCAACACCTGACACGAAAAATTAATGTATACGTTAAGGGGTTAATAGTGATTTCAAGTGAGCACAAACGTTAAATTTACTCACAACATTATCAAACAAATATAGTTGGGAAATGAATCAATACATAGTTCTAAACCATATTTTTGGAAATATAAAACCAAATTATAGACACTTGAAAAATTTCAGTACCAGTGTGGTCGTAAACTGACCTTTCGACCAAACACCAAAAACAGAAACGCAGAAAATTCGCTTACATGTGAAAAAACATAAGTTCTGTCCGCTGTCTGTTTGGCCTGACCGGCGTAAATGTTAATCAAGCTTAAAACTTCAGCCTATGTCACACAATGAAAATTTACTTGGAAAATTCCATGCAATCCTGCTTGCTCACTGGTATGGATTGTTCTATGGAAGATTTGGCCGACTGCTGACTGTTTTCACGAACGTTTTCGAAATTGTTCGTGTTTAATTTTCGGTGTAAGGTTTCCTACAACGTTTAAATTTATGCCAATAAGAGAGAGGTTGACGGAGTGTGGTGTTAGCGATAGTAGTAATCTGATTAATTTAGTTTTGAGAAACAGCGATAAAACCATTAAACAAGAATATAGTGGATAGTATGTAAAAAACGCGAAAATGTTTACTGTTGCTGTAACTGCATTATGTGATGGTTAAGTACAAACATTCTTGTTTATTTAACTCAACAATTTCCAGTCTTCACAATAAAACTACTGTAGTAGGCTACGAGCATCAACGGGCACTGCAGAAGTTTTGAGGAAAGTACGAATTAGAACCTCAGCTGCAGAAGTTAAAATGCACTCGCATTTATTTGCGTGGCAGCAGGTAACGTGTGACAGGTTCTAACATAGAGTACTCCATATATGCTTGTACGCAGACTCGGGTAGCAGGTGTCATAGAATCTTGTATGCCTGAGATTATGCGGGAAAATTTTTTTAATGGTCCCAGGTCAGGTCTGGACATAAGTAAGGTTACTACTACTAAGGTTGGGAAGCTCAATGTTAAAAGTTTGGCAACCAAAACTTTTCGTCACTGAGTAAGCGCTATATCGCAGGCGTGCCAGATATTTTATATTTTATACGTAAAAAAAAATAATTGCGATAATCATAAATCAAATATACAGTAACTTCGTAACTAAGTAAAACATTTCTTTTTCATTATTCCCGTAGCTTAAAATTGTAATTATTAGTGACCTCCTCGGAACACTGCGCACCTAGCGGCGGAAATTTTCCCTATGCCAAACTCTTCCATAAGAAAACTCGTTTTGTTCCCAACCTGAGTAGAACTAACCTTACTCAAGGTTACGTCTAGCCATTGCGAAAGGCCCTTACAAGGCTGCGATGTGCGTTCCCGGGAAGGTGAATTTCTCGCATATTAGATTTGTAACGGCAGGGTATTATTACGCGCGACGTAAGCCAGTGGATTAATCACAGCAGGCCTAACGTAGCTGCCGTGTAACATCTGCGTGCGTTTGTGTGTGCGCGCCCTCACGCCATAAACGAGAGCAAAATATGTATAATAATACCAGTTTAGCACTCCAGTTTACGATACCAAGCGGCAAGTCGCTTCGGGTAATCAGCTTTCAGCATTTCTGTGCACCTCCAATATGCTAGAAGTGTGTTCAGTGCCCTCGTTCTCGAATGATTACTCGAAATTTTCCGCGGTGACGATGGAAGACAAGGCGACAAAGTTTCTTGTTAGTAACGGATGGTTGGTCCTATAAAGACGGAATGGAAATTTGTGAACAATGCTTATCTTTAAAGCAATTTCAAAATGTTCGGAAAACGGCATTTTCGATGCAGTTTTTATAGAATTATCAATTAATTTCCCAACAATATTGAACATTGGGACTCTTCATTTACACTTTACATTTTTTACTCTTCGATAAGAAATGCTCCACTTGCAATAATGCCAGCATAATCCTCCGAGTCCTGACATACTGCATCACTGATTTGACTGTTATGTGATGCACGCTCTTAAAATACAGACGCCACTTTGTACTTTACTTCTTTGTCTTTAGGAGAATACGCAGTAAAGCCCTAAAAATGCTATTTTGTTTCATTTCCACTACTCTTGCCCTCTTCGATTACATTTAATAGGATAAAAGTAAAACGTATCACCGGTAGATAATTGTTTTTTTTTTTACCTCTCCTGAAAAAAAGTCGTATTCGTATAACATTTATTTAATGAGATATGTTTTTACGTACAAATGCTGATTTTACAGAGAGTATTTAACTAGGGAGTGCTATTAACCTTTTGAGGCATGGTGGGTGTATACCATTCATGGTTACTTCTAACTTTCCTGAAGCCCTGCTTAAGTTCTACTTTCAGGTTATTCCTCCGCTTTATGCAAACAAAGCTTAACTGAGTCTAGAAAATTACACCAAAAGGACCACGCACTGTGATCATACGCACTCACTTTAACAATATTTTTCATGAGAACTATTTCTTACTAGGCGTTACCAACATACCTATTTTCTCTATAGTTTAATTTATTTTTATTTTAAATAAATTATTTTGATTTACAGATAAAATATAAATAAACGTTCAATATTAAAAAAACAAGCTAATTTTATGTAAACACGTGTATAAAACGCCTGTGATACGTGGCATATTTAGAAAGCAACCAAACATGTCATACATAAGGTGATATTTCAAAGGTTTGATCCAAAAAGTGTAAAGAAATCGCGAACAGACTATATATCGGACACTGCACATGAGGCATATTTAATAATTTACACCATACAAAGCAAAAAACAGTGTCCAATAAAGGACATCCTTCACAATGTGTGAAACACCTTTCGCTGTTAAAAATAAATACGGCAGTCTCATAAACAAATAGAGCCAATAACATCAAACACATACCCATTTTGATTTTGGCCCTGACATATGACGTTATACTGGAATAGATTGTTAACGATAAACTTAGCACTTCTGAAAGCCCTGCATTACATCTACTTGTATGAAGATTAGTATTCCTCCACTATATGTAAAATTAAGTTTGTCATGTGCGTCATCACTTTATTCACGCATCGGTCAAGTGAAATTGTAAAATTATTATCAATGTAAATATAAAAAAAAATTACTCATTATTTCACGTAAATGCATTAAAAAATCAGAAAGCAAAACACTTAATTTTAGTATTCAAAAATGTTTACCTATTTCTTCTAATTAAACGTCAAGTCATGGAACCACTTCCCCTGCGTCGTTTTCACCTTAACTGCGAGTCAGTGCGCCCGTTTAAATATATAATATATGCAGGCAGGGGCAGTGACATTTTTCAAAAGTTTATTTCAAAAGTGCTCTATTAACCGTGAACAGCCTATGCAAGTAAATTTCTAAACAAAAAAAAAATTGTTCATTACGACGCTTAAAATTAAATTATTGCGCCTATTCCTAAACGATATTCAGGTTAAAAACAAACAGAGCGGTTTTGGTCGAGTCGTCGGTCGAGTCGGCAGCGTAGCAAACTTTACACACGCACTGATAAAAACCCTTCCTTTGCTAGAACACATGTTTTTTGCAGCAAAAAAAAAAGTTGTTCAAATATGAATTACTGCAAAGTAGGCTTGTCACAAACATAATTGTTATTTGATATTTATAGTAATGACTATGATAATCTTGCATTGTCGTTACAATAGCACAGGAGACACATTTGTGGTAACGTCAGATACGCGGTAAAGAAAATGTGTGCTCTCAAAAACAACCGTGAGCAGTAAATAACAGATAGAGAAGTAACAGATCTTTCAAAATTATATTCACTTAAGAAAACTTACTAGGACGGCTCCGAGACTCGAACCCGCACTCACACGCCAGCCCCTGTGTTGTTGGCCTAACACCCTCCACCGTACGACCACAATGCCTGAATATGGCCTGATTACTGTCGATAGTTGGTTATTTTAGGCGATAACATGGGCCACAACTAATGCCACTTCTTAGAAAGAATTGCAGTGATTTGGAGAATCACTGCAGAAATACATGAAAAGCCTGCAGGATGACTGTACATCTCCTCAGTTGCAGTTCAGTAACTGCAGAATATACTGATTCATGAATGTTTCCGTCGGGACAACAGTCATGTTCTGAAAACTGCAATGTTAGGCAGGGAATCTTTAATATCGCTTTATCGTTGTCTTTGGTACGAAGTAATTTTTCCTTACTGTGATCAAAAGCAGCTCAAAGAATGTTTATTTCTTGGCTATGAACGAATGTAATATTGTCTAATCAGAACTTTGTAAAGAAAACATTTATTAACAGCGTGAATATATTTTTATAAACATCGCAGTAAACAAAACAACCCCAAAGAAATAGTTTTCTTTGTCGTACAGAAAACTTTGAATTTTTTTTAATTTAGAGTGCGATGGCTGTGGAGGCGGCAATCACTGGCCCACGGCATTATCGTAGCGACCTCCTCCACTTGCTAAGTGAACATAAATGGATCGTGATGAGGAGAGAGTGAGTGAAGAGATTAGGGCGGCTCTTAACACCGAGGTCTTGGGAGCCAATGAGGGTGAAGTGAGGTGTGTATGGAGCAGCGCCGGAATGAAAGAGTGGGGAAAATGGAAGATTCCCGAGAAAACCCGCCGACCAGTGGCATCGGCAGGCACGATTGCCACATGCGAAAATCCGGGAGCGATCCCACCGGGAATCGAGCCCGGTTCGCCTATGTGGGAGATGAGTAGTCTAACCCCTACACCACCGCCCCCCAATCCCGTCATGTGGAGTACGGGATGTCAGTGTGGTTACTGGACCGGAGGTATTATTTGAGAAGAAAACATTAGGCACTTTCGGATCCACCAAATTATCGCCGAGCGTGAAAAGAAAGCATTTTCCCATACATTATGGCCTCAAATAAAAAAAAAAGATCTCATAGTTTTTTATTGTGTAAAATAGGCTACAGCCATCACAGAAATAAGGGGAAATGCCTTCTCGCTTGAGTTGCATTTTACATGCCTTTCTCATGCCTTGCCCCGAGCGACCGACACATTTGTAAAATTTCGTTTGCCACATCTTAACTGTCACACTTGCGAGTATACAACGACGTGTCCACTCGGCGGGAATCATGTGTCGAATTGACTGCAGCGCGGCGTTGTGCCGCACCCAATTTAACGTGTTTCGTCCCATTTGACTAACGAAGATGATGCAGCGAGTCGACCGTCGACTCGGACAAAACAGTTCCGTCTGTTTTAGCCTTAAGGGGCTTCCTTATTTACCACATGGACGTCGTCGTAAGCAGCTGGCTCCATTATAATTTTAAAGAAACTGTGCAATATTTAGAAGGACATTTCTTTTTCAGGGCAGAAATGAAAATCGATATTTTGTTGACAGTTCATAAATTTAGTTACAGAAATGTATATGGTGTCGTTGAACAGTGTCAAACTGAGTAAATATTGCTTTAAGTAGACCTTTGTTAAATATATTTCTTCTTCTGTAAAACAGTGGATCAAACTATAGCGGCAGTGCCGTATCTTTACAAAACCGCATAAAATTATGATAAAATTTTCTCTCGCAATGCTTTCTCATGGCCTTGAGACATTAAAACATTTTTATTAGAAAGGCCCTTTAAGCTGGTTCCACAATACAGCGATGCGATGCGTTGTGATGCGGTGCGTTGCGATGAACTGTAGACAACCATGATGAAGCAGCAGTCCGTCGCAGTGCGTCGGCGACGAATGCGTTGCGCGAAATACTGGCGTTGCGATTATCGGCGACAGCCGATAACAGAGAAGAAGATTTGTTTGTGTATGTGGGAAATAAGAAAGAAAAAACAGACAGACCATTGCTCAATTGTCAAACCGAAGTAAACTGTAACTCATCGCCACCCATCGCGTCGATATGCATTGCAACGAAACGCGTCGCTGTATTGTGAAACCGGCTTTAATGGTAGGAGTGGAGGAGGAACGAAAGATGCGTTGTAGTATTATGGTACCAGCTTTAATTGTAGGAATAAAGGGGTAGCGGAAGATGCGTCGTTGTATTGTGTAATAAGCTTTAATAATAAAAGTGGAGGAGGTACGGGACATGCGTCGCTGTATGTTGGAACCAACTTTAATGGTTGGCGAGGAGGAGTGGGGGATGCATCGCTGTATTGTGGAACCACCTTTAATGGCAGGTGTAGAGAAGGAGCGGGGGATGCATGGCGGTATTGTGGAACCAGCTTTAATGGCAGGCGAGGAGGAGGAGCAGGGGATGGGTCACTCTAGGAGCCAGCTTTAATGGTAGGAGTTGAGGAAGAAAGGGTAGATACGTCGTTGTATTGTGGAACTAGCTTTAATAGTAGGAGTGGAGGAGGTACGGGAGATGCATCGCTGTTTTGTGGAACCAGCTTTAATGGTAGGTGTAGAGAAGGAGCGGGGGATGTATTGCTGTATTGTGGGGCCAGCTTTAATGTAAGAATGGAGGAAGAAAGGGTAGATACATCGCTGTAGGGAGGAGGAGCGGAGCCTACTGCAGTATTGCGGAACCAGTTTTAATGATAGGAGTGGAGGAAGTACGGGTGATGTATCGCTGTATTGTGAAGCCAGCTGTAATGGATGTAGAGGGGGAGGAGCGGGGATGCGTTGCTGTATTGTGGGATGGTAGCGGTGTCGGTGGAGCGTGGGTCGACGCACCTGGCTGGGCGGCGCGGTGGGCCCCGGTGTTGACGACGCGCAGGGTCCAGCGGCCGCGCGCGCCCTCCCCCCAGTAGTGCACGCTGAGGAAGGGCCAGTCGTCGAAGGCGGCGCCAGCGGTGTCCCGCGGCCGCTCGAACAGCAGCGTGGACGCGGTGCCCGCCGGCGACGTGAGCTGCAGGCGCAGGTTGCCGCGCGGCGAGTAGCGCAGCGACACGCGGCACTGCACGTGCTCCAGGTGGCGCACCTCGGCGCGCGACCCCCAGCACGCGTCCGCGTCAAGCGACAG
>NQII01009755.1:20628-37134 GCA_002778355.1 Clitarchus hookeri | reverse complement strand
TCGATCTCCCTGCAAGCACACACATACACTCCGCACCTACACAGTCCGTTCACACCATCACATTTCTTATTGAATTCAATTCATTGAAAACTTTATGACGTTATTCGAACGTCGTAATAGCGGCCATTTTCTCTTTCATTTGCTTGAATGTCTCCTATCGTTTTCTTTCAATATTTTCTTGAATCCAAAATTTCAATATGTTATTACGGCTTTTATGACACTATCTATAGAAGCATTCTCACAGACAATAGAGATGCGTGTACACATGAAGATGTTACAAAATAAGGATGCATATTTTTTAGAAAGAAAGTTTGCAATAAATTGAAGTAAATTTGTTTTGGTTTAACCAATTACTTTCGTGTCATGCATTATTTAAAAAAAATTACTTTTAATAATTTTTTAATTGATTTCACTTAAAACTTTGTAATACATTCTAATGTGTAGACTTGGGAATCGTATTGAATGCAATTAAATGAAAGACAAATTAAGTGATTTTTAAAATTAATAAATCGAATTCAAGAAAATTAATTAAATAATAGTTAATCGTTTGAAATGCCCTTCATAGTCCATTCACGGTTACTTCCAACTTTTCTAAAGCCCTATTAAAGTCACACTTCCAGGATATTCCTCCACCCCGTGCAAACAAAGCTTAACCGTATCTAAAAATTACACCAAAGAGACAACACACCGCATTCGTATGCACTCTGTGTTGTAATATTTGGCATGCTAACTATTTATCACTAGGCATTACCAAAACACCTATTTTATCAGTGTTTTATTCACATTAAATGAGAATTAAATAATATAATGTAGAGTTAAAATATATAAAAAATTTCAATTTAACAAAAAATAAGGTAGTTTTATGTTATTTCTTGTTAACACAAGTTCATAACACGTGTGAAGCATAACATAACTAGGAAACTACTAAGCACATCGTACATGGGGTTATTTTTTAAATGTTTGATTAAAAAAGTGCGAAGAAACCGCGAACAGGCTATACCTACTTACCTTCCCTCTGCCCCACCACCTACTTTACTGGCCACCCGCAACACTTGCGGTAACGTTCATTGCACTCGGGCTAGGAACAAAACGAGATTCCTTTGACAGAATTTGGCACAGGGAAAATTTTCGCCGCCATGTGATAGGTTATTACGAAGAGACAATAAGAGAGTGAGTGAGTGAAGAGATTTTGGCGGCTCTTAACAGCGAGGTCTTGAGACCAGATGAGGGAAATTGAGGTGAGCATGGAGCAGCGCCGGAATAAAAGGGCAGCGAAACGGGAGATCCATGAGAAAACCCACCGTCCAGCAGCCTCGTCCAGCACGATTCCCACATGCGAAAATCCGGGAGTGACCCGGCCGCGGATTGAACCTGGTTCGCCTTTGTGGCAGGCGAGCAGGCTAACCGCACAACCAGCGTGGCCTTCAAGAATCAAGAGATTTAAATAAATACTTGATTGGCGTTCCGCCTATGTGAACTGAGTTCGACTCCGGCGGGGTTACTCCCTAATTTTTGCACGTTGGAATCGTGCCGGACAATGCCGATGGTCGATGGATATTCTCGGGATCTACAGTTTTTCCCCGCACTTGAATTCCGGCGCTCCTCCATATCCACTTCGTTTCTCCCTCATCGGCTCTCGAGACCTCGTTATTACAAGCCTCCAAACCTCTCTACTGTCCTACTACTTTCTACTAACTATAGTGGCATGTATGTTCAACCCTTTTAGGAAAGGCGCCATAGCCAACACTAATTGTAATATGTACAGTTTTATAGTATGTTGCAGCTGGAGCGAAACTGCAACTTTTATATTCTTTTTTTGCAATTTTCTACGTAAAACATTTAGTTAAATTTCAAGTAGCAAAAATGTAGTATCTGAGGAGGATAACGAAGACTCCAGCACAAATAAACTACGCATATAGCCTTTAGTTTCTTGGCTGGCTATCCAGTGGTGCCATAGGCAAAAAAAATTAAGATCACAGCTACTACCTTATGTCATGCTAGAAAACTAGCACCATAAACTGGGAGAAAATCTCTTATGACATTGTGCTTTTTTTAATTTCTTATATTCCACAGTACAACTACCTGAAAAATTTAACGTCTCTACTTACCACTACCATTGACATTCAAGCCAAATGTCTATCGTCTCTTAGAAGCAAGCCATATCCCTTCACGTACATAAATAGTAGGCCAAGACAAAAAAAAACCTTGTTTAAATGTATTCAAAAGCTCATGGTGAAGATTTGGTATGCGTTTTTAGTATATCTCTAAAGAAAGTACTTTTATACTTTCAGGTAGGAAAGTCAACAGATATTATAACCTTTAACAATATTTTTGGAGACAAGTGAAACTCAACACAAACTATAATGTACAGAAATTTAAAATTTAAATACTTGGATGATTACATTAGAATTATTCAATCAATTTTGGCTGTGATAAAAATAACGCAGAAAGTAATTAAACAACATCATTATTATTTTAAGAATGAGCGAAATAGCACTAGAATACGTTTTTACAATATACCATAAATGGGAACTTTTTTTAACTTTGTTGCAAACAACATGTTTGCCAAAATTATTTTAAAATTTGAAACTCTACGAAAACTCTTAACTATCTGGTGGTTGAGATGAGCGACAGCGGACTGAAGTGTACTCACCTATCTTCGGTCACTTGCTGAGACTTGCAGATGTGCTGAGGAGGTAAGTTGGTCCATATCNACTGAAGTGTACTCACCTATCTTCGGTCACTTGCTGAGACTTGCAGATGTGCTGAGGAGGTAAGTTGGTCCATATCTTCGCCAGGGTAACCATAGCTCCAGCATCCATTAGGCCGTACCCGAACATATGACTGACTGCACACCAGAAATAACAAAAGCAGAAGTCGAGGTCATTAAGATCCAGAGCACCATTTGTAAATTTTAATTATATGCTTAATTTAAAATAAACTACTGGAAGGATTGCGTTTTATTTCATAATTGAATNCCATTTGTAAATTTTAATTATATGCTTAATTTAAAATAAACTACTGGAAGGATTGCGTTTTATTTCATAATTGAATCCAGTTTATTTGGCATTTCGTATAGGATGTGTATATCCCAATAACTTAGTCGCTAACATGCTGTTCTTCTATTGCANGAGCACGCAGAAGTGCCTCAAGACGACGTGGCATGGAGTAGACTAATGCCTGAAGGTATGCAGGAGGCAATTCACACCATGAATCCTGCAGGGCAGTCAACAAATCCTATCTGCCATAATTTGAGAAAGGGTTGCACGTCTGTCACGTTTAATGATTCTTGTCAGTCGTCGTTTGTCCCGTTCTTTCACGATCTTTTTCAGGCCGCAGTGATGTCGAAGATGTAAGTAATGTTTTACCGGATTCCCGATACTCACGGTACACACGTGAAATGGTCGTACGCTAACATGTTATCGCTAGCTCGGAGATGCTATGTCCCATTTCTCGTGCGCCGACTATAACGCCACGTTCAAACTGACTTAAATCTTGATAACCTGCCATTGTAGTAGCAGTAACCGATCTAGCTGCCGACCGCATCGAGTTACTCTGATTGGTTCCATACCTCTGTTATTTTCATACGTACGCCTATACAGTTTTTTTGGCTCTTCAGTGTAGAATTACTTTACCGGATATTAATGCAAGAAAATTAAAAAATGTACACTGTATATTATTACACATTTACTTATTGAAAATGATTTTGATAGCACTCCTGGAAAGGATAATAATACATCTAAAATGTAATAATGCTTTAGTGCTTTCAGAACAATTTTCACTGTACGAAACTCATCTTACAACATTCACAACAAATATCCTTCATATAGAGAAGAACTAAAGTTTCTCAGTATATAATCAAGTTTAAATATGATTATTTTAGACAATTCATGAACCATTATGTGATCCGGTACTGAAGGAGGGTGTAAGGGTACAATAAAAATGTGCCACTCATATGAGTATTTAAATTACAACTCCAACTTATACAGTGCTCACAAAAAATTTTGCATATCTGGATGTCACAAGGTTAATGCCACGGAAACTTCAACATGTTTACCGTATGCATTTTGGGCCAATTGCCGAGACACGTAGTGCCACCAACCCGCGTTTAGGTTCGACAGGTGGCCGATAGGGGACAAATGGCGTTTCGGTCTGTTTAACATCACCACTCGTACGGTCAGCGTGTAGAGGCAGCACGTGAAGGACTTCGGTAAACATGCCACGAGTATCCATTTCGACGACTGACCGCATGCGCATTGTCACATTGTTGCAAGAGGACTGACCACAAGTGGATGTCGCTACACGTGTTTGAGTGAGTCAAAGTGATATCTCCAGGGCGTGGCGTTAATTCCAAGAGAGAAAAACGGTTGCTGATTGACACCGGAAAGGACGCCCATGCAAAACATCCCGCAGGAGGGACCGGTATGTGGTGCTTTCAGCACGCTGGCGACCCCGTAGCACTGCTACGTCTTTACGCCAGGATCTTCGGAGGGCCACTGGAGTGAATTTGCCGGGTCAGACGGTGCGAAATCTGCTGCACGATGCAGGACTGCTAGCAGACAGGCCGTTGCCAAAGGCTCCCCTTCAACCACACCATAGGGCAGCGCGCATGAGGTGGGCAACAACACACCGCCAGTTGCATCCGGACCAGTGGAAGCGTACGCTCTTTGCTGATGACATCACCGTAAGCTTTCATCAATACAACAGGTGCATTGGAGTCTGGAGACGATCAGGTGGGCGACGGAATGAGCCCTTCGCCCTGGAGCGTCGTCAGCAGCAAGGGGGTTCTGTCATGTTTTGGGGTGGGATCATGTTTGGTCAACGTACGCCGCTCATTCCTGCTCAGGGTCACATGACTGGTCAGGTATACTGAGACAACATTCTCCAACCTGTAGCTACAGGTTTTGCTGCTACACTGGGCGAGGGCTTCACACTAGTGGATGGTAATGCTCGTCTCCATCAAGCCAGAGTGGTCAATCAGTTCCTTGCGACGCATGGCATAAAGCGAATGGAGTGGCCAGAATATTCAGCAGAAATGAACTGTGTGGAACACGCATGGAGTGAACTGAAGAGAGCGATTGAAAACCGTTCTACCTTCCTACGAACATTCGGCAACTGACGGATGCTGCTATCCTAGAGTGGGATACTCTGCCCCAATACAAGCTGGATTGTTTGGTGCTGAGTACGCCTCGTCGTGTGCAAGCGTGCCTCCGGGCCTGAGGTGGTTAAACCCGGTATTGATACGCCACTAACCGAACGGGACATGTGTGTTCCAAATCCCCCCTTCCCAATACTGTGCTTATTTTGCGTTTCTGATGCTTCTGATAAGCGGGCGGCATTGTGATGGTCTTTGTATGCACCCTTCTTAATGTATGATGTACCTACATACACATAGCACTATTAAATGTACATGAATTCAGCATATGCAAACCATTTTTTCAGCACTGTACAATATTGTCCTAAAGTAAGTCCCAAAGTGGAGGTTTGGTGTGATTCAATTAATCCAACTTGGGTGATTGTAGTTGAACTGTGGATGGATAGAAGTGAATTTTCGAAAGTGGAGGATGTTGCGGACTTTGTCAGCGAAATTTTGGTTTTCTAGAGAAACTTGTTTTTCTTCACTGTTACCCTTTATCACTTTTCCACAAGAGTGCATTTTTTTCGTTTAATCAAAGTTTAATGAATAAGTTTTAAGGTACGCGAATTCCATTTCCTGGTTTTAGCAAGCAGTGTAGAATGGATCTGTGATTTGAGGTCTACTCAAATAGATTCATTATATCGCATTTGCACTTTCAAGACATTTCCTTCTGAGTTAAAACATAAATGAATGCCAGTGCACTGGCAAGATAAATCATGTCTGATCTGGTCGTACTGCGAAAGAAAATAGGCGAATATACTCTGTTGGGAAAGGAAAAGGACGACAGAAAGAGACAAGGGAATAGGATAATAAAAAAGGGAAATATAGTCAAAAGGACGAGGGAAAATGTGTTACAGTAAAAGAAAAATTCTGTGACAATAATTTTGTGCGGTTTAAAATGGGTACGTACAAAAGTGGATAGGGAGACAAAGAAAAAAAGGGAGGAAAAACTGAAAAAGGAGAGAAGATAATTGTGAGAGGAAGTGAAAATAGTTTGGGGAAGGGGGAGTATGAGAGGGGCAAGCGGAAAGGTGAATGATAAAAATTGAAAGGCAAACAAGAAGGGGGAGAGAGTGTGGTAGATGAAAGAGAAGGGAGGGAAAGATGTGAGGAGAAATGGAAATTAGACGAAGAGGAAATATTATTTTTAAATCGTATTTGCCCATGAACCTCGTTTGTTTTCTCAGTGGGCTAGTCGGAGTGTGGTTAACAAGATAAGCTAAATTTTAAACACCTAAAAATAGCACATGTATTCATGTCCTTATGTGGCAGGACATCCGCACACTCTAGATCATCCACACAAAGGGGCAGCAGAGATGAACATCGTCAGTGACTGGCTAGTCTGTTCACAGTTTAATTGCGGTAGAAAATAGTTCATACGGTATTTTGTAATTTTTATTGTCAATCTTAGTGATTTTAATTATTTGTTACATTCTTTAAAGTTTTGTAATATTAGCGCACTATGTGGGCTTGCAAAAATATGTGTTCTTCCAGCTTGGGATTAATTTTGATTACTGCTGTATTTTATGTGGAATATGCACCAAGTAGCAAGTTTTGTGTAAGATGGCAGATGAGGCAGGTCACAGTCGGTCTGAAGTGTCACCATCTTTCGAAAACCGTGGAAAATAACACAGAAACGAGAGAAGATTATTTAATGTAAAATGTAAAAACACATTACAATACATAAATAAACTAATACTGTGTCTTTATTCAGACAGCTGACTGCTCATGATGGCATGTTGGTGGCCGGCCACACAGCCTGTAACTTGCAAAAGTGCAGACAGGAGGAGTAATACAAAAGGTCCCCTTGGAATGGACGGGGTATGCACTGCGCTGAGGTAATGGTAGAGGAAGAACGGGAAAGGGGTGATGAGGTGGTGGTCACCTCTCCTGCCAGCGGCATTGAGGAGCCAGCTGGCCTCGTGCTGTAGCAGGTCCAGGCGCGATGTGTACACGATGTACGTCGCGCCAGTTGAGTCGCGGACTGGCCTCGAACAGTAGCGCCACGATGCCAGCGGCGCGGGGAGTAACGACAAAGAGATTGGTAAAGGGGATGACGTCAGAGAAAGGGAGAGGCAATGCCTGCAGTGAATGCGCTGATGGCTGATAGAGGGAGAGGGGATGATGGCAGTGTGAGGGAGGGGTCGAGAGGGGAAACTACAGTCACCTTTCCTGCCGGCAGCGTTGAGAGCCCAGCCGGCCTCGCGCTGCAGTGGCCCCGGGCGCGACGTAAGCACGACGTGATACTGCACATCGCGCCAGGTGAGCCGCGGGCTGGCCTCGAGCAGCAGCGCCACGATGCCGGCGGCCAGGGGGGCGGAGGCCGAGGTGCCGGTGTGGTCGGCCGTGCACAGCAGGTCGGGGCGCAGGCGTGCGTCCATGTCCACTGTCACAACGCTGCGGTCCCTCCCTGGCGTGCCGGAGCTGTAGGTTGTCGCCAGCGTCGACGAGCACTCCTCCAGGTACCACGGCTTGTATCTGCCCCCACAACCACCAACCTCACTAATCCCGCACTCAGTGATGCCAACTAGTTTGAAGGTGCAATATCACAGACCACATTTATACTATGCCGAAAAATGTCTACATCAAACACCTGAGTTACAACAGTTTGACAATAAGATAAACACATGAACACAATATGCTTAAAACTTTTACTTTTGTTGTAAGTTACAGCTTAAGTATCGGTTTCTTGCCTTTGCTATAGAGCCGGTTACATCACATAAATGAGCAGGAAGGGCGGGAATATGCTATTCATGTCAGGTTTATATGTCAACTATGGCACCGAAACAACAAATATATTCCGTCCCGTTTTGCTTTCCGATCCAATGATAAATTGAAAAGCTTCAGTATCGCCACTCGTCAAAAATGCTGGTATGATTGACCACAAAATTTCCGTTCGCTTGGTGTATTTTAAGTGCACTGCATTTTGAAATCATCTTTGAAGCTCATTTGCTCTTTATCTTATACTGTAATTAATTTAATACAATACACTGCCAGACAATTAAATTTGCGCACCACGAAGAAAACATGCCACAATCACGAAATCATGTAAATAGAGAGAGTACTGGCTGGTATGGACATGATCCCGTGTTGGTGTATTTGTATTTGACCGCACACACGGTAGTGGCACTGCAAACACCGACCAGCGGCCGTAGACTCTGACATGTAGTCGAAGCCACATTAACACGAAAACACCAGACAATACCAAGCAAGCAAACAGAGTGAAGTAGAATGCCAAGCAGACGCCAAAGACATCGCTTTACGCAAGTGACGGACTTCGAGAGAGAACTCATAATCGGGCTGAAAATTGCAGGGTGGTCGCCGTATAATCGACCTTAAAGATTGCTCGGACCATACTGCCGATGCCGTTGGGAGCTGATACGTGAAGACACCCACAAACGGAGGACCGGCTCAGGACGTACGAGGACGACTACCAGCCGAGAGGATAGACGGATCGTGCGCCAGACGCGTCAGGATACAACTGCAATCTGATCCACGAAACTGGCGAGTGTTTGGGCTCCTTTGTGCCCACGAACCATTTCCCGATGCCTTGCGGAGGCGAATCTGCTATCCCAGCGCCATTAACTCCGCAACAGTGGTNAGAGGATAGACGGATCGTGCGCCAGACGCGTCAGGATACAACTGCAATCTGATCCACGAAACTGGCGAGTGTTTGGGCTCCTTTGTGCCCACGAACCATTTCCCGATGCCTTGCGGAGGCGAATCTGCTATCCCAGCGCCATTAACTCCGCAACAGTGGTGGCTTCGTTGGCAGTGGTGCCAGGACATAGCAATGTGGAACGCCGCAGACTGGCGGTATGTGGTGTTTAATGAGGAGTGCCGCTTCGTTATGGGTACTGATGATCATCACGCCCGGGTGTGAAGGGTCCCTGGTGAATTCCACAATCCCAATCTCGCTGTCGAGTGGCACACTTCCCCCATAGTAGGTATTATAGTCTGGGGACCCGTAACCTACCATAGACGAATAGTTCTAGTCGTGTTACATGGAACATTGACAGCCCAATGATATGTGCATGAGATCATACCTTTCCCCCTTCAAACTGCTCCCATTTATGGGCGGTATTCCAGGAGCAAGGAGCAAGATAACGTCCGATCGCACATAGCACGGGTCGCCCATGACTTTCTCCGTCATATACAAGTACTACCATGGCGTGCCTGCTCCCCTGACATGTCCTCAATCGAGCATGTGTGGGACCAAATTGAAAGGGCAGCTACCACCGTGCCACAGTATCCGGGATTTGGAACACATCTTCCAAAAATTGTGGTCCCGTCTGCCTCAGGACAATATCCGGCGTCCGCTGGACTCCATGCCAGACCGTATTGCAGCGTGTATCACAATGCGAGGGGGTGTGACATACAATTGAAAGTGACCGAACAATGTACCACATATCCATATGTTATTGTCCTGCTGTTCTGTTTTTGTGATCGTGTGCACTACTCACATGTATGACTACCTTTGTGAAGTTCCCGTACCATCCGATGCATCCTTCTGTGTGCACTATTTTTACTGTCCGGCAGTGCACATATTATAATGACTGAAAATATACCCCAAATAGCATAATTTTACTACTGCACATACCTTACAGCTGCTTCCACTGACTAAACATGAGATAAAGCTTTTTAGCGGTCAGTTTAGCAGTCCTGGAAGACCTACCTTGCGATAACGAATGGTAGCCAAACGCCAATGGAGAGAGACTGCGAAATCGTAAGAAACATACAAATACGGCAATTCTTTCTTTCAAAGATTATGTTTATAAGTACTGCACAAAATTTGCTGTAATAATCTGCATTATGCTATTTGTTGTTAAAGCGGGTAAATTCCAAAACAGTTAAATTAAACAGAAGCCAGTTGTATCAACCAGCGCGTTCCCCATTGCCACAACAAGGAGCAAATACTACATGAACACGGATGTAAACAATAGGCTCAGATATACATGCAGCCTCTCGACTATGCAGTTCCAATTTTAAACCTGGACAAATGCNTGGATGTAAACAATAGGCTCAGATATACATGCAGCCTCTCGACTATGCAGTTCCAATTTTAAACCTGGACAAATGCGTTTGCTGGTCTTTCCCGTTTGGAAAGCGGCTGCAACCTGCCAATATGGTTCGGCAGGTTTTCCTCTGGTTTTTCACAATCTCACCTCCTAACCTGACATTCCATTTCCTCTCCATTGANATATGGTTCGGCAGGTTTTCCTCTGGTTTTTCACAATCTCACCTCCTAACCTGACATTCCATTTCCTCTCCATTGAGAATATAACCTTATTTCACCTTAGCGGTGAAATCAGCATTTACACGACTCGCTATAATTTCACACTTCTAAGAAAANATATGGTTCGGCAGGTTTTCCTCTGGTTTTTCACAATCTCACCTCCTAACCTGACATTCCATTTCCTCTCCATTGATAATATAACCTTATTTCACCTTAGCGGTGAAGTCAGCATTTACACGACTCGCTATAATTTCACACTTCTAAGAAAANGAATATAACCTTATTTCACCTTAGCGGTGAAGTCAGCATTTACACGACTCGCTATAATTTCACACTTCTAAGAAAACACGCTTTTCTTTGCCATTCACCGACATAGCTATAGACGTAAATTTCGGAGTCTGCACATTTCACTGCATTATTGAGAGTGACTGCAGTGTCACAATGGTTAAATGAACAGTCATGATTACAGTATAGGCAACGTTGCTACTTTACACCCACACTTTTACTAACTGTTATTACAGGTGTTGAGTGTTNCCCACACTTTTACTAACTGTTATTACAGGTGTTGAGTGTTCCTATACTCTCATGTAGAGCTCACAGCCTAGAAACTAGAATTATAAAAATACTCTGTGCTGTGGTCTCTACACGATATAGAGGAATGTCCGACAGCGGTGGTTGCAGTTAGTAGAAATGTTGCGGAATGCAGCATCTTTCACGATAAACTGAACAAAACTGAACGTTCTCAGGACTGGAGCCCGGTACGTCGCCGTGTGAGTACTAGGTCCTGCGTGGACGCTCGACTCACCCGTTCTGCGTGGCGCTGGAGATGGACAGCGTGAAGATGCTATTGGTGTAGCCGTCGCAGTTGCACGAGTCCGTGTGGCGACCGCCATTGCCGGACGCCCACACGAAGATGGAGCCCCTGCCCTTGCGGCCCTGCGGCATAAAGACACCCTACAGTGCGCCTCGCTACAGGCCGAACAACAGCACAGAAAAAAAAGACATGGCCCGGTGGTCGCGTGGCAGGGTCGATTTTCTTATTGTGCGCATATCCCCAACATCAACTCGCTCGTGGTCAATTCTACTATCAAAGTCACCTGGTCAGCAATGGTTATCGTGTTTGTTTACATTTGAATTTTCAGCAGACCCAACCTTTTGTATGAATAAAATACTTTCAATAACTCGAATATCTGGTTGCATTAAAGCTAGGTTGTGGTAAGTGAACAATCATCCCAAAGCTTTCACGTACACAAACAGTAATATAACCTCAAACCCCACCCATGTTGTTTTTGATATTTCTATTGGCAGAGAAGCAGTCCAATGTTGGAGCACGGAGTGCGGAAACTATGCGCAGCNATTTTATGTCACTGTTCAATGAGGGCTAGTACTTCCGCGTCTCACTTCGAAAGGCTGTCATTCTGTGGGTGCTACCCAGACCTTTACGAGCGTTTTTGCACACGTGTGGTCTAAATAATGCTCATGTGCTTGTAAAAAGGGTACACTTATAAACCTATTATCCTAGGGCAGTTTAAACAGCATATACACAACTCCAACTATTATTATTAGTTAGTTTAGGCTAGTTTAATCTCATTTGATTTATTTAGCCTCTTGGTAACACACAACAGATGTGCTGGGAGTTGTCATATAGTAAAATGCAAGTTGCAGTAGTACTGTCCGTTTATGCTGTAAAAACACGTCTCCATCTACAATCCTAGCTTAGTATAAGTGGTTATTAGGAAGGGATTCTACTCGTATGTTGAAAAATGGAAGGATGGAATTGCACATGCACAGTAATTATGACCACCTACAAAAGCATACGCAGTAACAAAGACTAGGACAGTACACATACTCTCGTGGACGCAAGATTACTCTCTCCATATTTATTATTACTATTATAAACTCAAGTCTCCAGAGTGCCAACATTTGCACCCACAACTTACATCACGTGAATCCTGGATAAAAATTTAAGTGAAAATTTCGTTGACAAAATTACGTCCTACAAAATTATAGCTATACAGACTGGCAGGAATGTAGCCAAGGTATTTTAAATCTTCCATTAAATTGATAGCATTTTAACAGTTTTTCTGTTGTATGATTAAATGTTTGACCATTGTGTTATTATAATACATTTTTTTCTATTTTTATCTTAATTTTTATGTTAACAAGTTTATTTATAACTCATAGTAAATTTTACATTCTTTCTTTTATTTTAACTTATATAGTAAGTAGTATGTTAAAAATATACTACAATATGTGAAGTAATTAGATGTACATCGTCTTAACAGTGTCCTGTTAATGCTGCAGCAATGGTAAAAGCAAAAGTTATATTGGGAAGTTCTTCCTGCGTTATGTCAAGAATAAAAATTNTGTTAATGCTGCAGCAATGGTAAAAGCAAAAGTTATATTGGGAAGTTCTTCCTGCGTTATGTCAAGAATAAAAATTAATTGTATGGGAATGCTTCAATGGTGGTGGTAATGGAAGTGTCCAGAGAAATACCACAGGTCATGGGCAACGTCTTCCACATTTTTTACATGTTAAAAATTATTCTCAGGATCTTAAAGGGATCGAACTCGAAACTTCTAAGCAATAATCTGGCGCATAGCCCCAAGGTCACTGCAACATTCCTTCATATGAAAATATTAGAAAATAAGAATGGGAAAAGAGCTCTATAAACAGTTTTTACATCGCCAATTAAAAAATGAATACACGTTAATTTTTTATTAAAATTGATAATTGAAATGGTTTATATTGACTGGTTATTTTAATAACATAAAACCCAACATATGATATTGCCCATGTTCATAATGTCCACATTTTCAGTTGCGGTGATAAAATCCTGTTAAGGGCAAGTCTCCATTTACACAGACAATTTTTTGGTTTTATTGTCTTAAAATTTGATTAAGGTAATAAATTACACTTCGTTATTAAAATGACGTTACATTCGATGAGTTGTATCACATGTTTTCCCAGCATGATATCTGGCAGTTACAAAAAAGGGAAAATGTATTCTTAATTTTACTATGAAATAAGGGATAATTTTAAGATAAAGTTTGAGATATTGAAAGTATTGCATTTGAAGGTACACGATTAGATAGCTGTACTGTTATTTTCAATAGTTTTCATCGTAAAACCAATAATCAGCCACAGGTTAATTAATATAATACGTCCGGTCTCTGCGGCTGCTTGCAGATAGTGGAGTGAGTGGTGTCTTGAAGAGATTAGGCACGTTGTAATATTTTGGCACTTAACCACATTTTTCTTACCACATCTCTTAATAACTTTTATTTTACATCACCTATTCAGAATTTGCTCATTAGCAAATTACTAAGAGAGCTACTACTCCTATTTGAAAAGGAAATAAAATTATATTTTTTGCTTTGTCTTCGCAGACAACAAATATAGATGACGATCACGGTCCCTTAAAATTAAATAAAAAGCAACCTAAGATTATTCATTACAAATAATTTTTTTATTTTTTATTTTAATATATTCGGGAATTTCGCAGTAGAAGCTTAAGTAAGAATACATCATTTTTTCAATTACTGAATGAACTTTAAAATAAGAACGGTGGCAGCATGAAAGCGTCATCACGGTTTTTCCGGAGAGTTACGTGACGAAAACTGCATCACAGGTTTTCACAAACGGCCCCGTTTGTGTACGTACAACCTTTCTAAACAACAATGCCTGAGAAGAAGGCAACAGACAGCAAGACATGTGGACTCAGAAGACGACATGGCAATTAAAAAAAAACCTTTACAATTTGTAAGCAGATCAAGCTTCGAGTGCTCAACAGGAGTCAATCAGAAAAGGATTACACAGAGGTGGTGGGGCGCGAAGAGTGGACTGGGCTCTGAGGCAGAGGATTTCGCTAGTCGACGAGAGACGAGGTACTGGAGAAGCGAACAGACCAGAAGCCAACGCTGTCCTTCCTCATGAGCGGCGGATCCTNTCGACGAGAGACGAGGTACTGGAGAAGCGAACAGACCAGAAGCCAACGCTGTCCTTCCTCATGAGCGGCGGATCCTGGACGCGCAACAGGGCAAGCTGCTTCATATGGACTTGGTTACTAATTTATTATTCTGTTCCTTCCACCCTTTAAATTCTTCCAAGATTAGGGCCCACTTAATTAAGAAATATATGGACTGCTTCTTTTGGCAGAAACATNTCGACGAGAGACGAGGTACTGGAGAAGCGAACAGACCAGAAGCCAACGCTGTCCTTCCTCATGAGCGGCGGATCCTAGCTGCGCAACAGGACAAGCTGCTTCATATGGACTCGGTTACTCATTTATTATTCTGTTCCTTANACCAGAAGCCAACGCTGTCCTTCCTCATGAGCGGCGGATCCTAGCTGCGCAACAGGACAAGCTGCTTCATATGGACTTGGTTACTAATTTATTATTCTGTTCCTTACACCCTTTAAATTCTTCCAAGATTAGGGCCCACTTAATTAAGAAATATATGGACTGCTTCTTTTGGCAGAAACATATAAAACAGTATTTATATTATCATCTCCTTCCGTCCTAGAATTCCCAGTATAACAGCAGGAGAAAGCATAATGCTGTAGAGGGAGCCACGGTGGCTGAGCGGTTAGACTGCTCACCTCCCACCAAGGCGAACCGGGTTAAATCCCCAGCCGGGTCACTCCCGGATTTTCGCAAGTGGGAACCGTGTTGGACGATGCCGCATTTCGGCGGGTTTTCTCGGGGATATCCCGTTTCCCCCGGCCCCTCTTTATTCCTCCATCATCGGCTCTCAAGACCTCGATGTTAAGAGCCGGAAAAATCTTTCCACTCCAATCGGCCACGCGGGTGAAATCACTGCTAGGGGGCTGCCCGTGCGAAAGGCTCCAACAGGCGCGCCAATCACGCGGGGCCGCGGCCGCCCCGTCTTAAAGAGCCCTTAGCAAGACCGAGGGACAGAGGAGTGGCGGCACTCACGCTGGTCACGCCGTAGACGAAGGAGCGCCTCGCGAGCGGGCCGGGTCCGTCCACAGTCTTCCCGTCGTCCTCGGGTCCCCACGACGCGCTGTAGATGTCCACGTGGTCCGGGTTGAGCCCGAGTGCGCGCGCCTCCACCGCGTCGTTCACCGTCCCGTCCAGCATCCGCACGCCTGCAACAACGGACACGCATANTAAGAGCCGGCCAAATCTTTCCACTCCACTCGGCCACGCGGGTGAAATCACTGCTAGAGGTTTGTCCGTGCGAAAGGCTCCAACAGACGCGCCAATCACGCGGGGCCGCGGCCGCCCCGTCGTAAAGAACACTTAGCAGGGCCGAGGGACAGAGGAGTGGCGGCACTCACGCTGGTCACGCCGTAGACGAAGGAGCGCCTCGCGAGCGGGCCGGGTCCGTCCACAGTCTTCCCGTCGTCCTCGGGTCCCCACGACGCGCTGTAGATGTCCACGTGGTCCGGGTTGAGCCCGAGTGCGCGCGCCTCCACCGCGTCGTTCACCGTCCCGTCCAGCATCCGCACGCCTGCAACAACGGACACGCATAATCCATCCACTATTACTTATCACTTTTCTGAAGCCCTGCTAAAGTTCTACTTCCAGGATATTCCTCCGCCTCGTGCGAACTAAGCTTAACTATGTCTGGAAAATTACACCAAAGGCCAACGCACCGAATTCGTGAGCACTCAGTTCTAATGATATTTTGCATGAGAGCTATTTCTTACTAGACGTTACCAACACATATTTTCTCACTGTTTTCATAAATAATATTCATAAATTAAGCATTGGAATTCATAGATAAAACATAAATAACATTGTAATCTAACAAAAAAAATTTTGCTTTTATGAACACAAGTACAAAACAAGAACAAAACTGTTGTGATACATGCCATATTTAGGAAATAACTAACCACGCCATACATGAGGAGGTTATTTCAAAGGTTTGATTCAAAAATGAGAAGAAATCGCGAATAGACCACACCAACACTATGAAAAAAACACACTCATTTGACAGATGCGGTTGACAAACATTTGAGGGGATTTTAAAAAAAAGGAACCCGCACTTGTTCGGCTCGGATCGACCCGGGGTGGCCACGGTGGTGTAGGGGTCAGACTACTCGCCTCCCACCAAGGCGAACAGGGCTCGATTCCCGGTGGGGTCGCCCCCAGATTTTTGCGTG